>PNEQ01041181.1:0-10695 GCA_003012365.1 Medauroidea extradentata
TGATAAATGCAT
This sequence comes from Medauroidea extradentata, assembly GCA_003012365.1. Lineage (NCBI taxonomy): Eukaryota > Metazoa > Arthropoda > Insecta > Phasmatodea > Phasmatidae > Medauroidea > Medauroidea extradentata. Next base: position 13 of record PNEQ01041181.1, read on the forward strand.
TGTTTGCATGGATACTATCACTTCGATTTTACCTGAAGAGAGTTTTTTAAACATGAAAACTAAAGCATTAAATAAGGTAAGCTGAATGAGTTTTACGAGATTTCCTTAATTTACCCTTCCCACTATTTACACTTGTTCACTCTGTCCCCCTGAAAAGTGTAAATAAGGGATTTTACTATACATTAAACTGTCCTTGCGACTCCGAAATAAAATTTAATATAGACTGCACCTACAACAATGACCTAAGTTTTAAAATCAGTTTTCCCATTTAAGATGTTTTCCCAGCTAAGAAGTTTGTGGTGTAAAGTCCCTTCAAAAACGTCTTAACAGGGTTTTACTGTATTTGGAACGAACATCGTGGAAATGAGAGCAGCGATGCAGGCAGTTCAGATAATGATGTCTCTGAAGAAGAGGCGTAAGCCTAGCCATTACAGAAAATACGTGTACAGTAAGTCCTAGATTAACGGACGGGTTACGTTCTCGGAAAATGTCCGTTATACAAAACGTTCGTTAATTAAATCAGATTTATTTTTCGCAGGCAACAACGTTTAAAAAAAAAATGTAGGTTCTATAACATTGCAAAAATGCACGCATTTTGCCCAACATCTCAAAAACGGTGCACAGCAAGAAAAATTTTTACGGGACAAAAATAATGAACAAAAATCATCTCTACAAATTTTCCCGTATCTCTTACCGTTTCGGAGATGCCTTTACTTTATTCTCAATGTGTAGTAAGCCTTCAGTACTAGTACTACTACATATATTAACTTAAATTTAAAAACATTTTCGGCTACAACCTATGTTTATTTTTACGTTTCGTTGCGTTTGTAGACGGACATTACGAAAGGATTTAAAAACATTTATTACCATTTTTATCAGCAATTAGTCACGCCACACCCGACTATTACTGTAACACACATGGCACGATCGTTTCATTTTTTTAAAGTTACGTTCGGCAAATTTATTTAGAAAAAAAAAAGAAGCCTTTTACAAAAACATATTTCTGCTCTAGCCTACAAAATAATATGCAACATTTACGAACTTGACAATTTAAATCTCAACTATACCTTTTTTTTTTTGTTGCAAACGTGCGTGTTTCGGGCCATGTATGCGAGGTTACCAGTTCAATTCAATATGATCTTATCGAGAATGTTTTCTTCCATAAGGATTACACAAACAATTACGAATGATGATGCAAACTATTCCGTCACAATAGTACCGCACACTCATAAATTGGCAAATATGCTGAAGCACTGCAGTTTTAAATCTTAAGAAATGCATTTACGCAAAAAAAATTCAAACTGCTGCGATAAAATAATAATAAAATTAAAGTTTCTGCCGTAAAAGGTAAATTAATGACTGTCATCTTCACTGCCAGACACGTGCTCCTTGTCAGCTGAAACAAACTATATTACACAACTATGAACTTTAAAACTACCGCGCATAACTCTCGTCTGGAACTGTGTACGTATGTAGAGTCACGACTAAGGGGAAACTAGTCAGTCACAAAGCCGCTTGGAGTTAGGGTTTCCTTCTCAAGAAAAAAAAAAGACTCTCGGTTTTCAGTAGCACCACACGTGTTGACAACTGATACCCGAGCGCCCAACCCCAAGTTTCATCCCTCAGGCCACCTGCTCGGAATGGTATGTAGGTATTGAGGAAGAGAGAGGGGCAAGCACTGTTGCCAGATGTACGGATGATTGTAGCGAGTCGTGTGTCTTTACACATCGCAGCCTGTGCTACAGGCTGTTCGGAAATATGGTTCCTACTTCCTAAAAAATTAGCAACTCGGAAATGTCCGTTAAAGCAAGTTTTGTGTCCGTTGTTAGAATTAAAGGAAACAAAATGAAATGTCCGTTATTACAAATGTCCGTTAAACAAATGTCCGTTAATCGAGGACTTACTGTACTTGGGACATAAATAGGCAAAAGTTTATTTTCCGTACATGTGGTTAAAAAAATGTTTTAAATGGATGTATGTATGTCGCAGCAGCAGAACGTGTGATTGCGGTAAAATGTGTGTTTATACACATAGGCCTACCACATTTAATATTTTTAAGAAATATAATTCGATCCAGAGATTTATTCTGCTGTTTGTAACCAATTTTATTGTGAGCTTCCTCTTAGTAACCCGTTAACATAAAACATAAACCTTCTTTTGAGTTTATGTTTACAGGTTCGTTATACAAGATGGCGGTAGGACCCATAGTAGTGATGATTGGTCAGAACTTTATCTGTTAATTTTTCTAGCGTATGGTTTTTAATGTAACAAGTATAAATTTATTTAATTTGTGCATTCTCTGTCTTATTAATATTTTCCCACTTTGGTGCAAAAAATCGAATAAGAGACGCACCCAAACCTAAAATTTGGTAAAAAGAAGTATAAAATGTGCGACTGTTTGCTGCGATTTACAATACATACTACATACTGTGACGTCACTGGCCACACCAGACTTATAATTTGGGATCCAATTGGTATTTCATTTTTTTTTTTTGTTATTGTTACTCTGAGACTGTGATATTTGTTTGTACCTTTTGTAACAAAGACTTAAGATCGCAGACGACCTGTCCGTATGTCTTAAAGAGGCTCCAAGGGATAGGGCTGTTCCAGGGCCTATTATCGACACGCAAATAGTTGACTGGTGAAATTTTGCGAGCCCATAATGTAAATGCTGCTGCCAGACTTATCAACAGGACTGATACTGTCCTGGTCTTGCGTTAACAAACACAAATGAAATGCCAGTTCATTTGTCTAATGAATATTTTCTATTGCAGTGTTTTCTTTGTATTTATTTTTAAACATAATTTTTTTGTAATCAAATATGCAACTTCAATTCCCGTTCGGCATACCTATAAATATCACTCCTGCTATAAAAAGTGTTCCTGGAGGTAATGGTAGAAAGGGTTGCTGGCGAGGTTTGCCGATGCCAACCTTCCCTCGTCCCAGTCTGTCTGCAGTCATCCAACAAACATCAAGTGTTTTTGCTAGAAGTGTGCTGTCTGGGTTTGGCGATGGAGACAATGTAACATTACTTTATGAACTTAAATTCACGATGTACCATGAGCCAGTACAGCGACAGCCCTGCTGGGACACTGGCGAGCTGTGATTTACATTCTTTTTGGTAACCTAGAAGGTGCAAATACCTACGTTTCGCCACCACGTGCTGAGTAGTAACTATTTTTTTCCGGTCTTATTTTGTTTCCCGTGTTGAAGTTAGCACATATTTTTGGGTGAGTGGCATATCACTGATGGGAACCCTCAAATGCCACGCACTGAGACAAACTGTTTCATTTACGACTTAAAATTTGGACACTTTATTTAACCTATCACTGGCTGTGGTTTTTTACAAAATTGATATTCATTTATTTTAAGTTGACTTTAATTTTAAATAGTGTTTGCTATGTTGATTAAGTGTTTTAACAATTCTGAAGCAGTTAGATCCCAGTTTGCCAATGGTTTGAAGTGAACAATTCAGTGAGCACAGTAAGTACTATTTAAATAAGAATTGAGAAATAACATCTTACATCTCCAAACACTGGATAATGACTGTCAATTAGGCATCTGCGAGCACAGGTTTTTTAACTCGAGTCGAGCGAGTTTGCTAAAAAGTTCACGAGTTTCGAGTCGAGCTCGAGTTTTAATTAATACATATACAGAACTCTGTGATACAAATATTTATACTAATAATTTTTGATAATAACTTCTACAGATATTCATAACACTGGAATACAAATTTCTGAAGTTATTTTTATTTTTGGTAAATATGTAACAGATGTACACACAATACAAATACAATAAAATATTTAAACTAAGATATTCTTTGATAGCCTGAGTATGTCAATTGTCAACACTCAGTTATATACAACCCTGAAATAAAATAATAGGTATTTAAATTAAAATATTCTTTGTTAAGTATATACAACAGATATACTGAACCCAATCCAATAAAAATATAGGAAACTAAGGTATTCTTAGATAACAGAATTACACAGCACTGCAATGAAAATATTCTAACCAAAACATTATTTTGGAATCAACAGATGATACAAATATCTACAGCAATAAGAATTAAAATAAATTTGATTCATAGCATGTCAATACTGGCATAAAATTTCTTAAATAAAACACATGCATGCATTAACTACAACAATACAATGAAAATACATAAACTCTATAAGTGTAATACATTTGATAACTTTGCCAGTGACTGAAAAAAACTTTACTTTACAAGTCTGTCATGCAGAAAGATTAGTTGTTCTGCATGCTCTGGAAGCAGATTTTCTCTACGTCGAGAGATAGTGTTCCCTGCTGTGGAAAACACTCTCTCACTTGCTACCTGAGTGGCAGGTATGGCGAGGTAATGTCTTGCTACAGGTGCTAAGAGCTTGAAGTGCTGCCAATTTTCACTCCACCAACTACAAGGATTTTGTGTCCTAGGTATCTTGGGCTCTTCCAGATAAACACGCAGTTGTCTTTCATAGATACAGCTTCTTTCTTGTTCAGTGGTTGTACTTTTTTCACATGCTGCATCAAAAGCTGACCACAAACTGGCCTGAGGTGACAGTTCTTTCTCATGAAGCTCCACATCTTTAGATGAACAGGATGGTGTGTTAGGCCTGCTGAAACTTTTTTCTGCCTCAGATTTCATATCTTTAATAATTTCATGCTCACTGAAATTTATTTCCTTCTTTTCAAGCAGGGTGCACTTAAATCTGGGATCCAAAATCATCGCTATCATGTCCAGTTTGTTCTCACGGTATACAGGGAATCTAGCCAAGAAAGCATTTTTCAAGCTCTTAGTAAACCTAATTCCTGTCCCTTGTTCACCAGTTGAAATGTGTTGTTCTAAGATACTTTGAATGCCATGATGAATGGGCAATTTCATGGACAGTGTTGGATACTGATCAGCACATATTTCTTGGGTAGCTTGATGAATGGGCTCAAGAACATGGACCATACCTTCAATAATTTTCCACTCATTTGCATTCAAAGTGTCTTTCCCACTTTGCATTAAAACTGCTGTAACTGGTTCTTTTTGCTGCAGCAATCTTACCAACATTATGTACTCTCTGTTCCAACGAGTATCAACCATTTGCAACAGCTTGTTTTGTGGATAACCAAGCTGTTGTTGTTTAAGGTGAAAAGCTTCCTTTGCAAGGGTGCTATGACTGAAATTAGACACAATAGAACGAGCATGTGCTAATATGTTAGTGACACCAGTTTGTTTTTTTGGCATCACTCACAATTAGTTGTAAAGTATATATGCTTGAAAGTTGTTTGCGAGAGTGCACTTGTGTAGTTCCTTGCGTTGTCTGTAACTACATAAATTGGAACAGAAGTTTCTTGAAGAGACCATTTTTCTATCAGGGAACAAAGGGTTGATTTTATTCTGTCTGCTGTATGGCTACCTGGGAAATTGTGTGTATCTAATGTATGTTTCTTGAGCTGGAAGTCTTCTGTCATATAGTGGCAAGTGAGAGAAATGTAACTTTGTATAGCAGCTGAAGTCCACATATCTGTTGTCAAAGATAAAGATGTTACACCATGTTGTACATTTTCAGATATTTCTTTCTTGAGTGCATTCACCTCCTTTTCATACCATGCGGGAATTATGGATCGTGAAAAAGTAGTTGCACATGGTACCTGATACCGTGGTTCAAGAACATGACAACTCTCTGAAGCCCCTGTCTTCAACTACTGTATAAGGCTGATAATCAATAGCAATCATATTGGCGATTGCTGCAGTAATTTGCTTGGCTTTTGGTTCATCATGTTCAAATTTGATTTTTTTGTTGACACATTGCTCTAATTGCAGTTGTTTCTTACCACCTGCTGTGGATTTTGGTATATTTTTTGCTGATTCCAGGCTGTTTTTTAGTCTCTTAAATTCTTGTGAATCTTCCAGATGTGAGTCCAGATGCCGAATGAGGGTGGTTGTGCTGCCAGTTGGTGTCTTCAATGTTTTGAAACACTGATTGCATTTCGCCGACGATTTATGTAACTTTGAAAAAAAATTCCAAATAGGAGTTTTTGTTGCGTTCACACTCATTTTTATTTACCTGGTGTTCCAATCCAGTATAAAAAAACACTCAAAATATGACAACACGAAAAACACAAATCATGGCACAAACATAAAATGACGTCGCACTACGACTCCGGAGGCCAAAAATCCGAACCGCACTACACGCTGGCTACAGAAGAACTTATTACTCGCACATGTCACAAAAGTTAGGTTAGGATTTCCGTTTACAGATGTTCATCAAATGCAAAGATAACGCACCGCAAAAGTTTCTCCAACTTGACCAACCAAAATTTCCGTCCAATACGAGTGTATTCCAATACCAGCACAAACGCGCTGAATGTATTCAAAACAAACTTCACGTCTCTAAAAACATCTTGATCGGTGCTACGTCCTTCTACAACTAAAATATATAACACTTTCCGAAAGTGTGAATGAATTACGCATAAAGCGATGACGCAGCGATGCGCCAAACTTATTATTCAAAATTTACACAACGTGAAAATAAGCCAATACAACACATTACGTATAGAGTGCGCTCTAATGCGATGAAGCGTATATGCTTCTACGGTATTACATAGAAGTGTGTTTCTCTTTGAATGTGCGTTGCCATGATTATTTACGTTTTTGCAAGATGTAAACAATCGACGAGTAACGTTTTGAAAGTGGTCTCTCTGGATTAAGGGATCATCGTCTTGTGGAACAGTCATTATTTATTTATTTAACTACACGGTAATGTATTAAATGGCATTTGCAGGTTGGTTTATGTCATGTACACATTTATAAACGGTACCAAGAAAAACTCGAAAGCTCAATTCTTTCCGAGCTTTATATTTCGAACTCGAGTTTTTAATACAGACTCGACTCGGCTCGAAAATTCGAGTACTCGCAGGTGCCTACTTTTAATTAAACTATTTTACCATTATGTCATCTTTTTAAATATTAAGTAGTTAGTATTTGGTGTGTAGCAAGTTTTAAAACAATTCTCTCGACACTTGCTATATGAAATTGGTATAACTATTATCTATTTTGGTAGTCAAAATAACCTCCCTTTTAGAGAAAAATAACACCGATTTTCCAGAAAAATAACCTCGATTTCTATGAACAAATAAACACGAAAAGTGCATACCCCTATTTATATGTTTTCCAGTAAATGATGTTAATGTTTCACGAAAAATATAGTGTAGAAATGTTAAATTAATTTTTGATATTTTTTACATTTTCAAGTAAATATTCTCTGCTGTAGCACCATGAATTGAATTTCAAAAAACATTTACTATAAATATACAATTGAGTCTTGCACCATCTGTATTTACTGGCACTAACAGTTCACAGAGCTCCAGTAACTTAAAGATTGTCAATAGTCTTCGTCAAGCGCAAGGTGCCTGCTAAAAACCATCCTCGGTGACCATCAGTGGTCATCAGTAAGACCGGAACTATAGCTGATACAGTATATTGAAATTATTGACCAGTACTTTTCAGCAATAGTGGAATGTGCTTAGTAATGAAATAACCAGGCCATTTAAGCTGGATTTCACATAATCCTGAACATTAGTCAGATCTGTGTTCAATACTGATTACTTGAACACAAACAACATATTTTGAGAGTGAGCTGGAATATCTACAGACATTACTTTTACATGCATAACTCACCTGTATAATATAGAACTGCTCGCGGAACAATACTCTCTCTAATGTAATGACCAATCTCAAAGTCAGTGGTCAGAAGTGCTTGAGTGTCTTCATCCATTTCTGTATCAGGGTCATCAGGAACTGTAACGAAAGCACAGAACTTACAGTATTAAGTAAGTCCAATTTTTTATTTTGAGAAATAGCAGTATTAGGAATTGTTTTTATTTTTATTTGTATTGAACAAAAATCACTAAGGACAGGGAAATTCTGGAGATTCTATGATCCCCTCGCTAGAATCCATTGTCCTATGTATACAAATCCCTTCTTTTCGTTCATTTTTTTTGCTGTTCCACTGAGTAGCCGTTTCTGGACAAATGATTGGGGCTTAAGTAAACATTGGATGAAATTTTCCTGCCCCTAATGATCACAATGCAGATTGGAATTACAAGTACAACCCTATTAAAATATTCCTTTTTATGGCATTTTCCTGGTTATAAAGCTGCCTTCATATGGTCCCCAAAACTATTACATAACAGAAAATAACTCTGTTATGATTTCCTTTTATAACATTATAGCATTTGGCTATAGGAGAATTTAATATCTTGGTTCTTTAATTTTTTCTCTTATTTTGATTGTAACTAAAATTTGTATGTTATATAATTGTAAATTATAGATTTTAAATTTGTTTTGTTAAGATAATGAATGCCCCAGATCATGGTTGTAGAAGAACAGGTCTGGACACTCACCTATCTACCAATGTATTTTGCTTGACCCCCTTGTTGTTTGGCTGTAGTTCGTCAAGTTACCGAGAATGTTGTACTTTTTGGCGTTGTATTCTGGGCGGTCGGACTCAAACTCCGCCCACTTTTTACCATTGTTAACATTGTAAAGTAAATAATGATTTCTGGAATCATGATTTAAAATTGTGAGCGAAGGAAGTATTTCATAATTTGATCAAAAATACATTTTGATAAATTGTTTATCTTAGTGGGAGGGAAGTGGGTGGAGTTAAAGCTCTACACTCGGATTACAGCGCCAAAAATGTATAGCATTATCGGTAACTTGGTGAACTACAGCCAAACAACAAGGAGGTCAAGTTTCCAGGCGAGTGTCCAGACCTGTTCTTCTTCGACAGTGCCCCAGATAGCTTTGTTTCTCTTTGGAGTGTTAGTACACATCCAGTAGTCTTATTTCTGCGGATATTTTTTGTACACTCTTGTAAATAGATTTATTTAGTTTTTGTGTTTAGTTTCGAGTTACTTTAGTTCGTTACCGCTAGCTTGGGGGATAATTTTTTATTTTTGTTTTTACCATCATCGCAGATAAATCTCCAACCCAAATAGCCTATCAGCTCGCACACAATGATTTGAATGCTGCAGTAATTGCTAGTGCGTGAGTGGAGATTGAAGATTTTACAGGGTGGCTAGCAAAACCTGTAAAAAAAATTTCCTGACTTTTCCAAGTCAGCTGCTCTTATTTCCCTGACCAACAAAATACCAATAAAATTAACCACGTTGTATAATTGCGACAAAAATTTCTTGTTGATAAATATTAAAAATCGCTACTCATTGTGTACCAACCAAACTATTGATTTTAAACATATAGTTTATATGGAAAATGTTTTTAGGAAGTAGTGCTATGTAAAAAAAAAACGTTTTGTTAGGTTAAGTTAGGTTGTTAGGTCAGGTAACAAATTGTATATGTAGGAGTATTTCTAATGTTTTTCCTTGCGTTAAATTTTTGATGGGTGGCCTCATTTAGGTTAGGAAACCAAATATAACTTAAACTAACATCTAACACAACTTAACCCAACATAACCTAACATAGCTTAAACCAACCTAACAAAAAAATTATGTAGGACTACTTATGTCTGTAGAAACATTTTTCACAATAAACTATGTGTCTAAAATCAATAGTTTGGCCAGTAAACAATGAGAAGTGATAATTAATATTTTTTTTGTGAAGTTGAACACTATTAATCAACATAACTTCACCTTGCAGAAATCATATATCATCTTGATTATTTACAAAGCAACAAAGTCCCAGGAATATTCAATTACAACAATTTTTACTTATGTCAATTCACTTTCCACTTTAAAATGCTGTTGTTATGGAGAGAAAAGCTCTCTATACCAGAATTAATAGCATTTAATAAGTTGTCTAAAAACAGATGAGTAATAACTGGTCACTACACCATCACTCTTTGAATCCCAAAAACATACCGTAATGTGCACTTGATGTTTTTGAAAAACTTTGTTCAATGATTTGTCAAAACAAACTACAACTTTCTTCCCCTCTAGCAATTATTTCATCCATGAAATACGACGCAAGACCAAATGTGATGTAAAAACCTATCTTATCTCTCTGTAACAGAAGTTTCTTTGCTGTGACACTAATCTGGAAACATTGTTGTTTCACATGGTACAAATTTGAAAAAAAGCATCTAGGCCTACCTTTACAGTTTAAACTCCCAGCCTACTTAGGGATTTCTGCCTTCACTGTGGCTCATAACGGAACGGCGGCCCATGTTGCTTAAAGAAAAAATAACATTGCACGAATTGCACCTAGCAGAGTTATCACCAGGATCTTCGCGATTCATTTAATAGTACATAGTGTGACAGGTCCTCTTCATCACGTCTACATTGTGTTTATATATAGTTGTTAGAGGTTATGTCCCTGTTTGGGGACGCCAGAATGTACTGGGTCTTTCTACGTCTGCGTTATGTTTATATATACAGTGAAACTCGTTTAAGACGTTCCCGCATAATAAGTTTTCCCGCCTAAAAGGTTCAAATTTTTAATTCCCTAACACACATCCATTTAGTTCTAGGTTAATCCCATTTAAAAGGTTTTTGTTGAAAGCAGATAACCCGCATATAGCGTTTAAAATTAATGAATATTTATTAAAATTATGCATACAATTTTTTGTTACCCGTATCTAAAAAAGACGTCAAAAATAATTTTGAAACTTTCAGCGATAGCAAAAACCTTAACCACACGCCGCATGTGCTCTTCCCAGTACGTTCAACTAA
>PNEQ01041182.1:0-10695 GCA_003012365.1 Medauroidea extradentata
AAACACTGACACAACGTAGCTGTCTATAGACCAATAACGTGCATCAAATATTAAAATAGCGGTATTCTTATTGGCTTAGTCAAATAGGGCAGTAGCTTCGCGTACAAGGAAAAGCCAGTAATCTTTTGATAAGCTGAACGTACGTTGAAGCCTAGCAAATAGTCAAGTTTTCCCGCGATAAACCATCATCTCTACTCATGATGTGTGTGACTACCTGCTACGGCACCATCGGGGTTTTGTGCTGATTGGTTGTGCTCGTCACGTGACCAGCTATGATTGGTAAACATCATCAGTGGACTGTCGAAAATTTATGAAATCCGCCGAGAGTGTAAACATTAACATTATCTATGACCGGCGATATTTAATTCGGTAAATCTGTTTGAAATAATAAGTAATTAATGAGAATGTGCATTGAGGTGTATAGTTATACGATTCTCAATTGCCATATTTGTAGATGGAATATTATGTATTGAGTATAACTGATATTATGGATAATGAATCTCAATTAAAATTAATGGTTCACTGTGGAGTGATTGAAGAGTTTCACTTTTAGAAATTTTGTAGGGTGATTACAGTTCAAGTCCTTTGGCGGGCGATTACAATTGAATTACCTTTTTTTTTGTCCCTTGCCGTTCTATGATTTTAATCTAGTAGTTTTTGGGTTGTTAACTGTGTAGCGTGTAGTAATTTTATATAGAATGGCCATATAATTATTTATATTTGGATGAACAATGTGGCCTTATGGTGGGTGGTTACGATTATCTCATTTGTGATTACATAGAGGTTTTTTTTTAATTTTATCAGATTTTGATATGTATATGCCTTTACCAAATTTTGGTGGTGGTGTAAGATTTCATGGGAATTTCTTTTACAAAAAATGCTGCTGCTTAGCATTAATTATACAAGTAAAAATAACGCTTTCTTTAATTTGTTTGTTCTTGACTTGTGCTTGTGCAAAAATCGTTACTATCCTTTGTTTAATGAAATCGTAGTCTAAGGTTATGCGATATGTACAGAAGATCTGAAAGTGCGTTATTTAGTGCGATAGTCTCTTACAGAACTTAGCAGACAATGTGCAAGGCTGGGGTTTTCTTAAGCGTTAAATGCAGTAGTCAATTTGTATACGTAAAGTTAACGTTCTGGAGAAGAAGACAATTTGGGTGAAGCATAACCCAGCTGCGGCGCAGCAACGGCCAAAAATATTAACAAAGCTAACAGTTCTTTACCTGTTTTTACCTATAACTTTCTATGAGCCTATGAAACCATAATTTATCGCCAAATATATAGTTCAGCTCACCACCGTGTCGCTTGTTACTATTGTATTGTGAACTGTTTGTTTACTTAACTCGTGTTTACTTGTGCGCGACAAACACTTACGGCATAATTCTTCACTCTGAATTATTTTGCAAATATAAAAGTCACGTTCAAAATGTCAGTTAGCTAGTAGCGCCACGGCATATTGAGCATGTTGAGGCACAGCTCAGCAGCGTGGGAACATTGTCATCTGTGTCTACAGGCAAGAGGATTACATGCAAGCCCACGTCTGCAGTCGTGTTAGGACCCGCTCTGCTACCGTCTGAGCCAGATGACTCGTGTACAGCATCAACACACTGGAATGTAACGAGCTTGTACAACGTACCTGACAGCGTAGTCAAATACGTATTGTACAGCAAGTGCAGTCAGTCACATGCGTTAAACGCTGAGACAGCGAGGAGGTTGAGAGGTTAGCAGCTCTGTTGAATGTGATATTGTCTCAGTACTCATGACTTGTTACACCAAGTGTAACGGTTTAAGAACGACATACGAGTAAGAAATTAAAGTGACTTATTGACACTTCCTTCTTTATCTATGTATAACATTTTAGTGGACTTTTTATTTGTTTAAATTAATAAGTCGTAGTTAATTTCAGTAACAAAAAATTATGCTGCCGTGCACAAACTTTAGTACTTAAAGCGTTTTTTATCCTACTTTCCTAAGGAATAAGATCACCTTCCTTTCTGTGTTCTGTGTGTATATGTGTATGTGTATATGTCCATGTGGGTGTTTCCCCCCCCCCCTTAAAAACTTGTGAAAAAGTTGCCCGTGTTTCATCAAACTTTGTACACGTATAGTACTTTGTAATCTGAGTTAATTTTTACATATTTCGTTTAGGCCCTGTTCATATTTTCAAAATGGCGGCCATTTTAACATTTTTCGATCTAAGGAACCTTACTTCGGAATTTCATCAAACTTGGTACACATACACAACATAAAAGTCTGGCTTTATTTTTGTGTACTCAATTCAACCCGTGTTCATATTTTCAAAATGCCACAGTTTGATATTTTTTGCATAGTATAACATATCATAGGAAATATTTTTCAGAATTTCACCAAACTTGGTACGCTTTTACTACTTAACAATCTGACTTTACTTTTGTGTACTTAGTTCATCCTACGTTCGTATATTCAAAATTGCGACAAATTTGATATTTTCAGAATAGCACTACATGTCTAAGGAAATATTTTTGGACCATCCTCCCTGTCTTCCCTCCCTTGCGATGCAGGCCGCACATACCTAGCTGACATCACAAGCCTTCTGAATGGGTGGGCAGCTGTCAATCATTCTTGACAGACACTTAACTCGGACAAGACTCGCAACACCTGGAAGTTCAACTTACATCAACCAGCATTGTCAGTGAGCTATGAGAATGTTGTGGGTGTCATCGCAGGCAACTATTAACACATGTCCACTTCGAGTGAAGCGCGTCGTTTCCCTAAAGGCGTTTGCCCTAAAGTCGTTCGCCCTAAAGGTGTTTGACCTAAAGTAATTTGCACTAAAGTCGTTTGCCCTAAAGGTGTTTGACCTACAGACATTTGCCCTACACTTTAGTGCATATGCCTTTAGGGCAAACGACGTGTACCCACTTCGAGAAGTGGCAGAGTAATTGTGACGTTTAGTCTGTGAGTGTTCGCGATGGACTTGGCAGCGAGGGACAAGGCGAGACCGGCGGATCAAGGAGAGACTGTGCAGAAAGTTTGGACGACGGTGGCAGTGTTGGAGTGGTGTGAGGGAGCGAGAGGAGACGTACAGGTTAGACTGTAGACATCGATGCAGTAATTATGAAAACATAACGTAATGCAGAAGATTCACACAGTGGAAAATCAGATATAAGGTTTACATTAGTATGTGAGTAAATACTTAAATGTTACTTTACTGAAATGAAGGGTATTACACAATGTTTATCCTGCGCATAGCATTTGACACCTCAACAAACACTCCTTTTCTAGCAGAGGAACAATGCAAGATCCTGATTCGAAGGAAACGAAAGTAATGTAATGGAGAGATTTGTGCAGCTCTTGACAGCGATGACTTGTACGCCGATGAAGGTGACCGACCCCGTAGCACAGTCGGTAAAGCGCCGGTCTGTGGTGCGAGGGGTTCCCAATTTGCATCTGGGCCTGTGCATGTTTGTTGTGTTGTCCTTCACCTCATGTCACCGTCATAGACTCTTAATACCTCGTTGTTAAAGAGACGCAATGCCCTCACATTCACCCCAACCATTATGGTGAATAATGTGAGCATGGAGCGGTACTGGAACGGAAAACAGGGGTACACGAAAGATTACCCCCCTCCCTACGAGCCATTTTTATGTATTAGCCACAATTCCCACATGCAGAAAATCTGCCTGTGAGGTTATTCAGCAATTACGCCCAGTTCGCTATGATGGGAGGCGAGCGCAATAGCCTCTACATATCCGCGGCCGCTGTTAATTTTATGCAGCAGCTATGTAAGGGTGTCCGGCGATGTCATTCGTTTATCGTAACTTTCTATTTCGATAATAACAATTTTGTTTAATGAAACAACTGACTATTATCGCCTTTATTAATAATATTTGATTTTATCCTCACAAATTAAACACATTACATTCAAAATACATTTTAATAATTTCAAACATTATGTAATATTTTTATTTCAATGAAGTTGCAGTTAATTATTTAATCACGTACTAATCTCAACCATATAACTGATATTACATTGAGTGAATTTTCTGTATTACGTTATGTTTTCACACTTACTGTATCGACGGTTGTTAATTTAAAATACTGGTTTTAATAATTAATTGGCCATACTATGGGCAGTTTTTCCAACTGCGGGTGACCATTCATGTGACCCATTGATATTTTTTTACCTCGTGCAAACTAGAGGCATTTTTCAGAGCCAAACACAAATTTTGTAAAAGTGAATTTGTTTACCCCACGTCTCAGTGACGTGAAATGTGTTTTTAAATGTGACGACACTAATCACCTTTGATGTGTGCAGATTTCGTTCCACATGGACCATTTCTTTTTTCCACCATCAGTAAATGCTTGTCTCAAGGTAGAGTACGTCCACATTTCCTTATCAAATTCGTAATTTTTAGACGGTTGCGAATCGGATTATACAAGTTTGGTTAAGTTGGTAGGTCTTGGACCCCTCTTATCAGCCGCCCTCTTTATTGACGTCCACACCCGGAACATCCTGTATATGCACAAACCAGTAGTATAGTTCCGAATTGTGTCGTGTTCCGAAAATTCGAAAGTAGGGGCTGTAAACTACGGCACTCTATTATCGAATCAAATTTTGTTGTGAAAGTAAAATATGTCACAAAAATTCCTTTCATGCTAAATTAAATAGTACAACTGTGGAAACAGTTCCAATATGTGTCTTTTCCTCAATACGTTTATTCCATTGAAAGTTTTCACCACTCTTTTCCAAGACTGATATTCTCCAAAGTATCAGTGGCATCTAAAATTATAACCTTGTTCCAAAATACGGCACATCTACCAAATGGTGCATGACGGCTGTATGATGTTACAGAATTGGTATGAAAAGAATAAAGTTGTAACAATAGAATATTCGTAGAAGTAAAACAGTACATCAGCTGAATTATCGCTATTACATTTTTATTTCTGGTAAGTTATTGATTTGTTTTAATTAAAAGCAACCTTACAATCAAGTGTTATTTTCTACCAGAAAGAAGGCAAATATGTTAGCAACTATGCAATATCGATACATAGAGCCACGATTTTATGGCGAAAAGATATTTGCAACATTTGGTTTCCATGCGTCATGTGCACACCTGCAGCTCTGCTACATCGTCTGTGATTGGATGATTTTACTCTCACTTGCCGTGGCAAATTATAGACGTACAGACTCACAATAATCTTATTCTGATTGGTGCAGTAAAATGAGAAACGTGTCTGAACAAAGACACGCTGCCAATAACCTTGAAACAGAACTGCCGATGTGCACGTGAGTCACTGAAACAAAGTGGGGCAAAAATCTTTTCGCGACAAAATCGTGGCCCTATCGATACAACACTCAGGTCTACAAATGAAGCTTTCTCACAAGAGGAGATGTTTATCACTTACATCAGATTGTATTTGTATATCCTTGTAAAGTGGATCAAGAGAAAATAGTTTTGAAGTATTATAGTGACAGTCTCCTAACAGTGGTCGTGCTTTCAAATAAAATAGTTCTGGGAAAAAATATTTTCATTTGCATGTTAAGTTAAAAAAGTTGCTGTGGCTTACCATCAAGAGTGATTTTTAGAGATGACGGTGTATCGCGGGAAAACTTGACTGTTTGCTGGATTTCAACCCGCGTTCAGCTTCTTAGATTGTTATTGGCTTTCTGTTGTGCGTAGAGCTGTTACCTTATTTGACTGATCCAATAAGAATCCCGATATTGTAATATTTGATGCCTGTTATTGGTCTGCAGACAGCTACGTTACGTCAGACGTATATCACAGAATCATACATATGGCAAGAAACTACAGTGTTTTCAAGGATATGTTGGCACAAAAAGTTTCCGCGATATACCATCAACTCTAGTGATTGTATGTCAAAATGCATTTTAAATAACTGGTGGAATATACAAAACTAAGTTTAGCAAAACACATTCCATTAAAGAGAAAGCACTAACGGAGTTACGAGGGGTGTCTCTCATTCACGGAATTATGGAGAAAAGAGGAAAACTTATTTCTCAGTTATTGAATGCCTAAAATCTCTTACCAAGCGACGTGGCGGAACATTAACATGTTGAATTTGCATTTGAGAAGACTCGGGATCGATCTCCGGCTCCGGCCATCTTTATTTCGGTTTTACATGGTTTCCCGCTGCGATGGTTCCTTCACAAAGGCCATGGCCGACTCCTCTCCCAGCTCCTGTCATTGTACCAAGTTGTGTGTCTGTCTATAATGTCCTCACTGTCGACGAGATGTAAAGCCCACTTACCTTACCTTAAACCTCTTAAAATACATTACGGTCGTAGTAAGTACAATTTAGAGTGTACCTGTCATATCTCTCCCTTAACCGACTGTGGCGGGTGTACAATGCTCAATGTGCAAGTATTGACATCAGAAAGAGCGAATTTTTATTAATTACTACGTCACTGAACATAAATCATGGGATTTGGGCAACCGGCGACGGATGAATGCACCTACCGCATACAAGTTGAAATTTCACTAAACAATTCCGCAGAAGAAATGGAGAAATAGAAAGGTATGCTCGATAAACGCACACATGCTCTTAGATAAAAGTCATTCATTAATGCGTTAAAGACAAGTAAGACAATATCGCGATAGTTTTATATGAATGCCAGAAAAACCTAGATCTGCGGAAAGTGGCTGATCAGGAAGCGAATTACACTTGATAATTATAGACGTACAATTATACCATTTTCAGCATTTTCAGAGGTCTTCAAAATATCCATTAGACAAGCAGAATATCGTCATCTGTCACTGACTTCAAAGTGAATATGCGAAATGTGCTATTCAAGATGCTGGTACTGACTTTCATCACTTGAAGCCAATGACACTTGCATCACTTGAAGCCAGTGACACTTACATAACAACAATACGACATATTGCAGATAGCTGTGTAGGCTAAAACAAAAACACCATTATTCTTGGCGTGGTTTCAAATTGTCTGCTTTGCCTTGCGCCTCCACAAGTAAGAGAGTTGAGTTGTATTTTCTTGTAGCTAGCCACTCGTTTATTCCTGCATATCGAGTGTTTGCTATGATCGGGAAGAGGATGAGGATAAATCAAGTTATTGTTACTATCCAGGAGTACGTTGACATATTTGAAGAACATGGGGGTGGAGGTAATAAATGTCTGGTTTTAGATGGGCGAACAACCTTTGTTGATATCCAGCTGAAGCAAAGTGGCACTTCCAGTTTAAACCTTGTAAGAGGATTGTCTTGCTGTGCATCATACAATCAATGACATTTATTGTTCGTGTGGAGGATCATTACCCACAGATCTGGGTAATTTTAGAAGTGTTGTAATAACTATCACACCATTAAGGAAATTGAGCATGCTGTTATTTCCACAGGAAACAAGATTGTAGAAACAACATTAAATTATGTTAATAAGCTCCTAACAAAACATTTTGGTAATGCCTAGACGTACACTTCGATTTGTAAATTTACAGAATAACATGGGATTGAAACAGTGGATGTTGATTGTTTTGGTAAATCAGACTGTAATCCATTACATTTTAGCAATATATATATATATATATATATATATATATATATATATATATATATATATATATATATTAGAAAATATTTACTCCTTCTGTGTGTTTTATCGGGTGTTAGTTGTGCTGGTATGGACTGCTCATCGTTATATTGTATTTTACATCATTTCGAACTGTACTCTTTCACTGGATTGTTGAATATTGTGCTGCACAACACTACACAATTAGTCATTACATTGGGCTTTCAAACATTTCGGAAATGAAAACTCTTTATTTCAATTGTTTCTTTAACAATGCGTACTTAAATATTAAAGAAGCTGTAAATCAAAGTTGTCTTTGTGGGAAATATGTTTTTGTTTGTCCAAAATATGTCTTATCCGGTTATATTGTTTCCAAAACACGCCTTGTGCAAGGTATCATTCTAAAACAGCGTTTTCCCGAATGTAAATCTTAAATATAAAAGTATACCGATCGTATAACATAAAGGGTTTATTTTATGGGATATTTTCTAGGATTGTTTAGCATACATTGCTTAGTGTAATCCTCAAATGATTTGTTGTATTCGTAAAACACACTTCAAACATGTTTGCTCTTTGAAATAACTGTGCAATGGGAGTGCATGACAGGATTTAGTGCTTGGACGTACTCCATTGCAAAATGAATGACTGTCAAAGAAAACTAAACAAATAATAGAAAACCATAAATAAGCAGAGTATGCTTTATTCAACAAAATACATACACAACATGAAATCTCAAAATGGAATCGGGTCAAATAAAAGAAGGAACAAACAGATAATAAATGAAAATGATACTTTTTTTTTATCTGTTTGCTTCTTGTTATATTTGACCCGATTCCATTTTGGAATTTCATGTTGTGTATGTATTTTGTTGAATAAAGCATACTCTGCTTATTTATGGTTTTCTATTATTTGTTTTGTTTTCTTTGACAGTCATTAATTTTGCAATGGAGTACGTCCAAGCACTAAATACAGTCTAACAGATTTTCTTGATTTGTGGGGATAAAAGGAGAATACACAATATGCAGCTATACGACTGGAATATTTTACACGCCATTGTCAGCAACTCTCTTAAAAACAGTATGGCATATGTTCTACTGGCGCCTACAGCGACTTGCAGCTAGGCGTCTAGCTGTCAGACGAATTCTACTTCATGTCAGAAACATAATGGACGTTCTTACACGCGAGTTCAGCGAGGGAAAATGTCTGGTGTTAGATGAGCTTGTCAGCGAAGAGTGACATAACACTGGCTTAAACATGACCGTCTGGGTGAGCGTATTTTGCGCGTTAGAATTCCAGAAGTGCGGAGGCTGTAAGGACGACGCAGCATACGAATCTCGACTCAACATAGCCTCTATGGGCAAGTCACTAACTGGAGTGCAGTCTTCTCGCCCACAACTAGCCTCTATCAGACATTCAGTGCTGCGCCTATCATTTTATTACGCATTATTAAATATAAAGCTGTAGGCTGTTTAACTCGCCTATGTATTTTAAAACATTCTGCGCTAAGATTTACATACCTTAAAAGACCGCGAGACAATATGATAGAACGAGTAGAAATCAACTTCCTCCAGTGCCCCCCCCCCCCCCATTTCGGCGCTGCGTCATGATCGCATCATCCTTCACTAAATATATTTCAGTTTAGTTCAAGTTATCTGCCACACCCATAAGTACGCCATCATCGACAACTTCCTCATCGAGGCGCGGCCCACATTGCTTCAGGAATCTGAAGGTGTGTTTTTATATAGTGTTGCATGCTGTGTTTCCGAGGGCGGGCTGGATGGGGCCTGTGTGGAAACACCCTGAGAGCTGGCCCATGACTCAAAGCCCGAGTGTCTCACAGTGGGAATCCCGCCGAAACTACGTCATAGATACCTGTCCCAACTGCGTTTTTGCCATGCGAAGCGGCGTACGTGACTTAAACCACATCCGAAACATGATGAAATATCTAATTTTAGACCCCTGTAATGCGGCAATTCCCCTGCTGTTTAACCTGGAATATAAGGGCTGAATCGACAAATTGGAGAGAGTTCGCTATTGGTCGTGCTAGAGGAAGGTGCTACGCCTGTGGAGAGAGACTGGTGAAGACATCTTGGTGACGTCAGAGTGTACTGTGAGGCGGCAGGCGGCTACCTTCGGAGCAGTGTGGACGAACCAAGAGGACTGCTGCGGCGGGCTGACGGGCGAAGAAGGAGGTACGCGACGGGAGTCGAACCGAAGACCTCAAGAGTGAAGACAGCGGTGCACTCCGGGTGCTGCGCAGCACACGACGATTCATCTCTACGGCGGACTATTAAGGTTGTACACTGTCACTACTTGAAAGATGTTGATTGTATATATGACTGGATTTTATCGTGATTTGTACTGTTTAATTAATTGATGGTAGACATTTTTTTGTGCTTTAATTGTGAAAGTTAATAAACATGTCTGTGGCACAGTGGTAATTGTGTGCATAACTAATTGTGTTGTGAGAGCTATAGTTGATTACTGTTTTGTGTATTTCGTAGCTTTGTGAGCTATTAAATCCAGTACTTAATTTAACTCTTTTATTTCTAATTATAAGACCTCTATCCCAAAAGAACTCATTAGAATTGCCCACATATAAAGTTTATGTCACACTTGTAACACTGGTGTCAGAAGTGGGATAGAGGCATAAAGTAAATTCAATAATTAATCCTGCAAACTTAATCATTGCACATAATTACTATTTAATTAAATTGAGCCACTTTATAAATATGGTTTAAATCTCCATTGTAAATGTGAATGTTTACTAGAAGCATGTCTGCGGAAATAGAAGCACTAAAGGCCCTCATTGAAGGAATGAGTGGCCAATTAAGCGGCCAAATAAATTCAGTGAATGCAAATATAGATAAGAAAATAGAGAATGTTAGTAGCCTTGTTGACAGTGTAAATGTGCAAATTGAAAATGTAGATAAGAAAATTGACAGTGTAAATGAAAATGTAGATAGGAAAATTGATAGTGTAAAAGATAGCGTAAATGAAAATATAAATAAGCAAGTAGATAGTGTAAAAGAAATGGTGTACCAGGAAATAGATGCTGTAAACGAGAAGGTAGACAGCATAAAGGAAGAAATAGGCAGTGTAAAGACAGAGATGGAGTATGTGAAAAATAGCATGCAGCAACAAATGGATGAGCTGAGGAAGGAGTGTC
>PNEQ01041183.1:0-10690 GCA_003012365.1 Medauroidea extradentata
TGTCTGTTTGGCTCCTGCATGTTACTACAGGTTTCCTATTGGCCTGGCTGCCGACTAGCAGAGCAGCTGCCTCACGCTGATTGGCAGTAGGTGTTTCCGCCATGTTGCTGGCCAGGGAAGCCATTTTGCTGGCGTGTGTGACTGAGTTCGCCTTCCTGCCGACTATTTCACTTCTGTATTCCTAAATATTCTGTGGCGCCGCCGTATACCATCCATAGTACTAGGGGCCGGAAAGTTTCGCGTATTCAATGACCTGTATGTTAGAATGCACTATCCTGTGCATACTCAAGCCCCGATCATTTGTTTGCTAGCTGCTACTCAGTGAAACAACGGGCAATTAACAAATATACGGGGCTTGAATATGCATAGGACAATGGATTCTAGCACGCGGGTCATTGGATCTGCGAAATTTTCCGGCTCCTGACTAATACATATCTACTGGCTACTTATTGTGTCGTGACCAGCCAGTAACAAGCGGAACTTCTGCTCGAGAAACTTTGTAGCCCCGGGTAGGGGAGGTTGTCCTGTTGAAAGCAGAGCAGGGGAATGTCTTGAGGTACTCCCTCCATGTACACTACATTCATATTGTAAGCGACCATCTGTAGTAGGTCTAATATGCCTGTGCAACCCATGAAATAAAGGTAGGACAACAACTACACACTGGTTGTCACTTTCCAGCTGACGTAATTGTACTGAAGTGCTTGTCGCGACGGCCAGACTACTTACTCGCTATTGGCTTGTAGGGTGTAGTGGGTCGAAGGAGAATAGGAGGGTGAGGTATGTCAGAGAGGGGGATGGCTGTAGTTCACATATTTTCCGAGGACACACTTAGGTTTGTCGAGCAGTACATACCAGCGTGCCAGTGGCTGTAGCGTCAACTAACGCACAACACTATACTGTTATCTGCAAACTGTGCCCTCAATGGCAACGACCTACGAGCCGCCACTAGTTCAAAGCCGTACCTTATTTGTCTGTGCGAGCCATAATAATGTTACTGCGACACCACACGTTTGTGATAAGCGGGTACAGAACACCACGACTGCGTTAGTTAAAATCATACAACCACTCACAAGATACAAGTAAGAGCAGACATGTTTCCTTAAAAATCAGTGGCACTACGTGTGTCTCAAGCCAGAAATAAGGTTGAAAATCATTGACAAATAATTTGCTCCTGACAACCTCTCCAGAACAATAGGGGACATTCCACAGCACTCTGCAGCCAATCTGGTAAGAGTCCGTGTCCATAGACTCATCCAATAAATAATCACGAAGGTAGAGTCTTAAAAATGTCGGTGATTCTTTTAGGCACAAACTATAACAGTAGCAGTTGTAAGGTCGCGTCAATTACTCAATTGGCCCTTCACATATTTGACAGTTATAGTTTCAATTCTGTATTGCAGCATATTCTATAGTCCGGGAAACATTCTTATACTTGGCTGGAGAAATTGTACCAGTTTTGCCTTCTATCACAGAGAGACGGCTCAAAGAAATGGTAATGCCATTGAATAATAATGCAGAAA
Organism: Medauroidea extradentata; assembly: GCA_003012365.1. Taxonomy (NCBI): domain Eukaryota; kingdom Metazoa; phylum Arthropoda; class Insecta; order Phasmatodea; family Phasmatidae; genus Medauroidea; species Medauroidea extradentata. The sequence goes on from PNEQ01041183.1 coordinate 1,521, forward strand.
AAATTGTTTGTCTGTGAGTTTCATACCCCAAAACTCTGTAGATAATTGACTGTGTCAGAAAATTTCGATAGATTCGTTACATGTAACTGCTTGGTCTGTTGGTCTTCTAGACCTAGTAGTGGCTAGTTTGTCTGAAGACAGTGTTTGGATTGTGACTTACCACCATATTGCTAGCAGCTGCCGCCATATTTCTGGCTCGTGTACCGTGGGTTTGCTCTCACACGACGTTGTAGTTTCCCTTCTGTAATTTAAGGTATTCTGTATCGTAACGATTGCTTATCTGTATACATCTTTCATACTCTAAACATTTTATACATTGCACCCACGCCTTTTCACCAGTTCTGACCCTGCAATAGTACTATAGCTATTCTTCCACCGGTCATTTTAACATTAAACTAGTGCCAGAAGCTTTTTTTGCGCATAAATTAAATACATTACAAGATATGAACATTCGCTTCCGTCTTAGCTTTATTTAAATATTTATCGAACATTTCTTGACGATTTACTGTTGTACATTTGACCTACATAGGGTGTAGAATTTAACTTGTTGGGTGGTTAACAAGAAAAAGTAATAAAATTATTTGTTTAATGTTGTATTCAAACTGCTTTTTGACGTTATTTTCTACACATAATCGTGCACAAATGAATAATTGAAAATAATTTATACAAAAAGTTATTGTTATGTATGTTGATGACGAATGTTTAGAGCCGCGGATATTTGGTGAAATGTATTTTCCAGCAACTTGCTTCAATGCTTTTTGTGTGCATATTTGCAGTTCTTCAAAATGACCAGTGATTGGTTGTTTTTAACTCTCTGTGTCGTCGGGTTCTACTCGCAAATCACCGACTTGTGGTATCACAGTCTTATACTGATTGGCACAGTCATATGAATGACGCTTCTACACAAAAACACACTACCAAGATGTACTAAGCATACCAGCAGATGTGCACGTAAATCAACGAAACAAGTTGTAGCAAATTTCTTCTCACGAAAAAAAAAAAAAAAAAAAAAAAAAACCGTGGCTTTACGGATGTTCCGCATGCAATCTTTAGTAGTATGAAATCTATTCTCTGGGTTTATTATTTAGACTGCGATATTTAAGTTAACAACGGGCGAAAATAAGAAAAAAATACTACGATTAAAGATAAGAAAATTTATTCGTAAATAATCACATTTTTTTTTCACTCAGTTGAAGTTCTCAAATGTTAAAAGTTTGTCGAGGGGACAATTTCTGCCGCTTGAGCGCTGGTATAGGTACATGGTGTAAATTGACCAATCACAGAGCTTTCCTGAATTTTAAGTTAAATAAAGTTGATAATTTAAACAGCGAAATTTGTATATTTTCACTTTAAAATTAAGTTAAATGACTCCTGTCATTTCCAACCCTATTTAAATTTAATGTTACCGCAGTTTCATATTTTTCTGAGCCCTTAGCGATAGCAGCGAAACTAGCGGCAGAAATGTTTCTTGTGTCAAACTCTCCCATAAGAAAACACATTTTCTTTCTAACCCGTAGAAAACAGTTGCAACACGTACGCGGTTGGCAGCAGTGCGGCCACCCCTATGTGAGGCGCAGGAAGGTAGCAAGACGGCTTGTAAACAAGGGCTCGCCGCAGGGTTTTGTTATCCGTGTGTCAGTGAAAAGAGCTTAGGGGGTGTCATTATCCAGTGGCCAGCCAGCCGTCCTTTGTCCAGGCGGCGCCATAACATGGAACACAATATACGCCATTCTCCTCCATCCGCGAGGGTGGACAGGCCACCTCTGACTTCTGACATGACTTGTGGATTCCTGCCACCCTCGGCGTCAGTGGTGTGGAAACGATGGATGGTTGGAGGGGAGAGGTCAGGAGCGTCATTTGGGGCTACAGGGGGGGGGGGGGCAAATGCCCCCCCTGGATTTAGAATTTTATGTGTATAAATATTTTTTTTTTGTATTTTTAAATTTAAATAATGCTAACTTAAGTACATAAAACTGAAGTTTTATTATTAAAGTATATAATTTATACATGCTTATTTATTTAAAAATATGCAGCAAGGTCACTGTCGCCGGAAAACAAAATCTTGCCCCCCCCCCCCTAGAAAAACCTGAAATGACGCCCCTGGGAGAGGTAGTAGAAGAGAGGATTGTGCATAGAGGCATCCGCTTTTTGCGAAACAATTTTTGCCCTGGCTATATTTATGTTTGCATTTGTAGCAGACTGGACACTTGAGCGGAGTCTTCGCCGGCGTCGAATTTCCACCTTTGACGTGTGGGAACAGCGTAGCGATAAGAGCCAGTGTCCCACGCTTGACGAGAAGCATATCGCCTCTATAAGTAGTGCGCCAAACTGGCGTGCAAGGTTTTCCTTGTAGTATGTTTCCTACGGGACTTTAAACTTTGAGTCACGACATTTTATTTTTTGATAGTATGAATTAAAGACCAATGCATGACTCTCGCTTTGCAATTTACAAATTCAGGTGATATTTTCGGAGTTACAACAGTCTAAAACACTCGTTTTTAGTAGCTATTTTGAGATGCCCGAAAATAATGTCTCTAACAAGCGTGCTGAATTTTTAAAAAACAGAGAATCATTGTTTCAAGAGCGTGTTCTTGTCGTAGATAAACGTAATATGAATAAGTTAAGCGGTTTCGCGTAGAAAAGAATACGCGTGATACGCTGCAACGCCGTCCATGCGCCAGTCGAAGACTCCTCTTGAGGCCGCGTATCAATTTAAAGAGTACTCTTTCGCATAAAACCAAGATATATCTCTTGTTTGCTCTCTTGTACTCTCGCTCTCTCCAGTTGGGACGATGCTCTCTCGTATTTGTAAACAAACGATGCAAAGGTTACAAGTAAGTAAATTTAATTAATACAAGTTATAAACGTATTTAATATATTTGTGGGCGATTCAAAGTTTAATTTTGAAACTTACCAGCATCGTATTTTAAGCGGGGAATAGCTGTTTACACTTGTTACCAAAATAATTTTATTTTGTGAATTTAAACACACATTACGGCTGAAAATGTTAGTTGAACTTCTCGCCGTAGGTAACTGTTCATTGGAAATAATTATTTATGTATAAATATTAAAATATTTGCAATATATGGCATACGTTTCTTCGTCGTTGTTATCAAGATGGTGGACGCCAGAGTGCACGAGAGAGCGAGGGCGAGTATACAACTTCGCTCTTGCGCTCTTTTGTACTCTCGGTCACACTCATATGTTCCCATGACTTTATGTGTTCACACTCGCCTAAATACCACCAATTCGTGCATGGTATTCAACGCTCATTGCCTGTCTGCCACTACACGTGGCGAGCATTCCGGACACCCCTGATTACAAGCTGCAGTCACGTGAACACTGAGTGTTTTCATTGACAGACCTTACCTTTGATCACGTGCATGTGCTTCGCGCGCTCTCACTTGAACGCGAATATACAGTAGACAAATATTTTTATAGGTTTGGTAAATTGGTTCATTCACGAGAATTTCCTTTATTGCATAATTAACTGAAACCATTGAATAATCTGCCTTACAAAAATTAGTTAACATAGTGTACACTGTTTTAAACAAAACTGTGCAGCAGTTCATCGGTATCTGCTCTCGTATAGGGTTAAAAAAAAAATAAAATCAGTAGAAATGATGAATCATGGACTTAGTATATGTTAGTGCAAAATTCTTTTCAGCAATAATCAATGCAGTTCACCCCGCATGTGGCAGTCCCACTATTGCATTCCCAGCTATCGTGTGTGGGTGCCGGAGTTGCGGTACGCACAGCAATATCGCCGCCGGAGAAGGATCGCATCCTGGGGAGGCTGGAAGAGGATGAGGCAGGGTTCGCCTCATGAATGATGACGCAGCTGGACGTAAGACTCATAATGGCGAGGCTCGTGGCGTGACTCAAGTCGTGAGTGTGGCTCGACGCACGTGCGAGGGATACTAACGACCAAGTTGCCGCCTACGACTTGCGCACGCATCCCTCGTCGCGACTCTCAACAGGCGTACTTCAACACGGCCCTGCCTAGGTCAGGATAGTCAGGATACAGGACTGCTCATTCAAGGGAAGTCAGGACTTGCCATCCTCGAATTATTCATTTTCCATAAGGGGCAGCGCAGTGGCGGTAGAGAAGGGGGTCAGGGGGAAACTGTCCCTCTCCTAGAACACAGGGGAGGGACAGTAAAGCAATTGTACACACCCTAAGTTTTAATATTTAAATATATTACAATTTTTGCAAGCTGTATATTCAATATTTAGACACAAAAACCACTTGAATAGCACCATTTTGCACACTAAAATCCAAATTTCCCCATGGAGAGCCCCTGGACCCACTACTTTAATAATTCGTTATAGGAAAAATCTTGGAAGTGAATTTATGTCAACGATCCTGTCCCCCTTTTAAAGGAATATCTTCCGCTGCCACTAGGCCTGTGGTTGGCGCAGTGGCTAGAGTACACGCCTCCAACCTAGGCGTCAGTGTTCGATTCCTGGCGGGGTCGACCCTTGGATTTTCGTATGTGGGAATCGTTGCTGCAGCTCTAGTCAGTTCACGTTTATTTCCACAGTCTTAGAACCCCAGAAAGATACATATCTGGCTACTATAGGCTACTTTCAGCCATGCGGTTAAAATAAGGAACTGATTTTAAACAAACTCGTTCGCAGTTGAATAACTTATCGTATTTAACACTGAAAGTTTTACTTTATGTTGAATAATCTTGTAATATTTACTTTTTTCTATGCAACGCGCAATAAAATATTTCCTTTAATTCTTCGTGCAACATTATTTATGAATTATTTTCACATAGTATGCAATTTTTTCATTAAAATTGATGAACTAAGAATACATTATATAACATAGAGTTTTCGTGTAAATGTAATTTTTGCAAGTTTGATCATTACAGCAAGCAAATAAAATTTTTATAAAATTAAATCGTTATTCAACTGCCACGATACGTATTCAAACTAGTTTACTATGTAAACATTTCTACTTGATATAAATTGAAGTCGTGTCAAACACCTGACGTGGCAAAATTGTTTCAGATATATTTTTTGCTAACGTACCCTAATCTAAAGTGTTATTAAGTAGGTTTGGGGGGGGGGTGGAGGAGCAGGGCGTAAGTGCGTCTCAGGACTGAGCCACGTACATACGCCTACAAGAGAGAAATTTTATGCAAGGAGGTATGTATCGCGGCAGAGAGGGATAGGGCAGTCGTGTCCGTGACTAGAGCCATGGCTACCTCTCTAAGTGTACCTATAGATTAACCTATAACTGAGGATAGAGAAGGAAAACCCGGTATAGACACCGTAAATACCCTCTCGACATATATATATATATATATGCATTAAAAATAAATGGCTACTGGAACAGAAGGAAGATCCAGAATTCTTTATTAGTGGAAGGGTTAAGTCTCAAGTAGAGAGGGGTGTGGTAATTGGGTTTCAATTATTTGTTTCCGATATATCCATAGCAGCGCAATTACATTTGTGAAGGAAACAGTCTAATCGAACAAGCAACAGATAGACCTATGAACACACGTTATAATAACGTTGAATGTTTTTACTTCAACATGGTGAATCATGATCATTTTCCCTCAATGCGAGTCTGTGCCAATTGGTGTTGTTGTAAATTTAGCTTACGAGAAATTGTTTTACTGCCTACGTTCTGTTTTTCAATTCAAATAACTGGAGACTGATGAATGTCTCTGCTACATTTGAGAAGGCGTTAAATTTTAAACTCCTGTACACGTATTACTTTCACGATTGGATCACTATCACTGAACACCCAATTGACTCCCTCTCTATCTTGTCAGATTTTCAACTAGCAGCTTACTGGAGCAGCAGCTAATGAACAAGTGCTGAGGGCATAGTGTGTTCACAGGACTGCGCAGTCCAGACGTTAGGTCGTTGAATTCCCGAAAATTCCGAGTCTCTACAAATATCATTATTTGTCTTGGAAGTTATAAATATTTATTTAGCTAAGAACTATAATAGTGAAAGGAAATATGATCAGTATTGAAATCATCAATCTATTATAATATCAGTTAACATAAGCAAATTTCAGGGAGAACTAGACAACAGCGCAATCATCGCCCGGTCGTACACGAGACTTACTCAAGTTCATCAACACCACGGCTTGTAATGATGGACTCCTGACAGAGGGAATTACTGCCGTTAATGAACGCACACTCTTAATGAATTGGCCTGGCGTTGATGGATTCCTGCTCTAACTCACTGCTTCGCACTGAGTTGCTCTTATGGAAAAGTGAGCTAAGGAGTAATAGCTTAGTCGAAGATCGTAAGTGATCTGATTGCTCTAAGGCAGAACCTGTACTTGGATGTGATGAACGAGGGTTTGCAAGCACCACATTCTCAGACAGTTTATTTAGCTGGTTCAGCATCGTTTTAAACAGGTCACCTAGTTGATGCCTGGGTTGAAATATTCTGCATGTTCGAGACCTATAAGTGCCTTAGGGCAACACATCACACCCATAACTCATCTATCTAGCCTCTAAGAGCAAGTCACGTGACTAGCGTACAGTTTCCTCACAGATAAATTACCTCTATGAGTATGGACCAGAAAAAGTCGCGTTTTCTTTAGGGGCACACGCTATGTCCGTATAGCGTTCGTAATTGGACCTTGACATATTTTAAACTTCAATGAAGGCGCTGAGTCAGTATCTAAGTAGTAACTAAATTCATGTTCAATTTGTGGTATTACTGTCTCAGCGAGCAGCCAATAAGGAGTTGTTGTCTGGCCTACAGGTCAGAAAAAAACCCACGAAATTTTCCAGTATCTATCTATGAGACATACATAGCTGAGCCTTTCAATTTTATGACATAGCATAAAAGTGTTTTATACTTTTTATACCTAGGAACTAAAAATAATTTTTTTAGGGTGCACAGTTATTAATAATGAAGCAGCAAAATGTATATCTACTCGTGTGATAGTACTGTGTCAAATAGTGCCTATAAACAGCTAAATTGGAGACGAAAATATTAGTGGCAAAATGTACAACATTTTATGTGCGCAATGTGGCAACACTTGCGCTCCACGATCAGGTATAATTGCATGCGTATTAAGTCAAGTAAACATAGAATCATGTTTGGACTACTCATGATTTTAACCTGGACCGATAATACGCAGGTCAGAACAGTAGTAGTAAGATAGTAAGGTATATGTGGAGCGCAATAGGGAGTTTGTACAGTGCCATGTTGTCACATTGTTCATATAAAAAATCGTCATTCAACATTGTGTCTTACCAACATTTTCGTCTAGAATTGAACCCAGGATTCGCGTGGTGTGTTTTTTTAGGCATTTGTTTCTGATTAGCCTGTATAGTTGACAGAGACAGGAAGTTGTCGTGAAAAAATGTTTGCACCACTTTGCTTCCCTGGCCTACGTGCACACCTGAAGTTCTGCTTCGTGGTCAGTGATTGGATGACCAACCCTCAACATATCAAGGTTCTAAGTCACAGACGTGTGGCGTAGAGACATGCACAATTCGCGTTATTTTCAGGCAGCTGACTAGACTCCAAGTGACTATAGGCTCGTTCGACGTCTCCCGCTGGCCGATATTGTCGTGACTTGCCGCGGAGAATGCTTACACGGTAGAAAGGCCAATCTCTGTAAAGACCTGACACACGTAAATGGCAACACATTAAAAGTTCGTGGCCAATTGAATCGCAGATTATGCTCTGTTATGTATAGGAAAGTGAAGTTTCGTCAGCTACCAAACGATAATGCGAATTTTGCATGTCTGTATGAATGAGTCGAATGAGAGACGTCTCTGTGCAAATGCACACTGTCAATAACAGCGAAGCAGAGATGCAAATGTGCGCGCTGAGGTCACGGTCGTAGAAGAACTGGTCTGGACACTCGCCTATCTAACAATGTATTTTGCTTGACCCCCTTGTTGTTTGGCTGTAGTTTGTCAAGTTACCGAGAATGTCGTACTTTCTGGCGCTGTTTTCCGGGCGGTCGGACTCAAACTCCGCCCACTTTTTTCCATTGTTTAATTTATAAAGTAAATAAAGATTGCTGGAGCCTTTTCTTAAAATTGTGAGCTAAGAAAGTATTTCGTAAATTGATAAAAAATACTTTTTGATAAATTGTTTATTTTAGCGGAAAGGAAGTGGGCGGAGTTTAGTCCGATCGCCGCAACATCAGCGCCAATAAAACACTATATTCTCGGTAACTTGGTGAACTACAGCCAAACAACAAGGGGGTCAAATATCCAGGCGAGTGTCCAGACCTGTTCTTCTACGACCGTGGCTGAGGTGTAAAAATATGTTTTGGTCTTTAATTTACTAGAGACTTACGTAATTCGAGTTATCATTTGGTAGCACACTAAAATTCACTTTCCTATACATAACAGAGCATAATTAGTGATTCAATTGGCCACGAACTTTTACGTGTTGTCATTTACGTGTGTTACGTCCTTACATAGATATGCCTCTCTACCGTGTAAGTATTCTCCGCGGCAAGTCACGACAATATCGGCCAGCGGGAGACGTCAAAAGAGCTTATAGTCACATGGAGTCTATTCATCTATCAGAAAATAACGCGAATTTTGCATTTATTTATTAATTACTGCACGTTAACCTACATTTCAATGAACACATGAATTTTTCTAGTCTCACGACGCGACAAAATAAGTATACTGGAGATCCAGAAGTAGGTATACAAGCTGGTGTGATGTTTAGAGATGACTGTATATCGCGAACCTTTTGTGCTAACATACCCTTCAAAACACTGTAGTTTCTTGTGACACGTACGATTGGGTGATATAAGTCTGACACAACGTAGCTGTCTGCAGAACAATAATAAGCATAAAATAACACATTAACATAGCGGGATTCTTATTGGCTCATTCGAATATGGTAACGATTCCGCGTACAAGCGAAAGCCAGTCATCGTTCTTGATTTGAACGAGCGATGAAACCCAGGAAATTGTCAAGTTTTTCCGAGATAAACATTCATTATATATGATGGTTAGAGGCCCGGATATTTCGCGGGTTCAACGCCCAGCAGGCTAGACTCCACAGTCCTGTGTGCACTGTCCTCAGCTATATTTGTTCATTGGCTGCTGCTCCAGTGAGTGAGGATTTGAACATTTGACGATGTAGCGCAGGAGTCCGTGAGCGTTTTTACTCATGTCCGCCATTGGTTCGGAGTCCGCAAGGTCACGTTT
>PNEQ01041184.1:0-65448 GCA_003012365.1 Medauroidea extradentata
TCGTCCGGGTAAGACGTGTCGGTAGTTGATTTAATTAAATAATTTTTATATAAAAAGTTTTTTATTAAATAGTTTTTTATTAAAAAGTTTTTTATTAAAATGTTTTTTAATAAAAAGTTTTATTATAAAAAATTTTATTTATTAAATACGTGCGGGGTTATTATGGAATGCGAAATCGAAATTTTTTTGGAAGAAACACTAAGATGGCGGCCGGAAACAAGATGGCGTCCGGAATCAAGATGGTGGTAATATTTTATTCGAAATTTTTTGAAATTTTAAAATTTTTTGGAAAATTTTGAACTTTTGAAAATTTTTTTCAAATTTTCGAAATTTTGGAAAATTTTGGTAATTTGACACTCAAGGTCAAGGTTAAAGGTCAAGGTCAAGGTCACGGTCATCCAACATGGCGGTCGGGGCCGTGACGTCACAACATGGCGGTCAAATCCTCACTCGGCAGAAATCCTCACACCGGCTCCATGTGCCAGAACCGGCCAAATCATACTACTCTACGTGTGTTTTTTTCTGAGCTCTGTTAATGTAATATTTATTGATTAGGTTGCCAAGCAATTACTTGGAGTGCCTCTTTGTGCAAGGTGAATTGATCAAAGAAACTATTCTTCCCAAGTGTCGATATAAACTTCGTTGTTACAATCGCTTGGGAAAATATTGGTTTTCTGTGAAGTAAACCACGATATTTATTTAGAGATATAAATAAATTATTAATGTTTTTTTATTTTCTTTCACAGGTCTGTGTGTGTGTGGCGTCTTGGACTTGACTATCGTCTTGGGTGATGGCACTCCGTGGGCATCTTTTTCGACCCTTATTTCGTAAAATTTCCTTGTGATTTCCCTCAAAATTATTTCTTCCCTACAACTAAACCCCTAATAGTACTTGTGTAATAATTCACACGACACAGCTTTATCCTCACTGTGGATCGTCAACCAAGAGGTGTATGAACGTAACCTAACTCACAAATGAGGCCGCCATGATGTCTATAATAGCGGTTAAATGACCCTTGATTTTTGGAGTATGGCAAGGGTCATCACAAATTAATTTTGATCACTTAATTTTTGGCTTTTAATTATGCGTGTGAAGTAACCAATTTCACCATAAAGTTTAATTTTGTATTTTTCTATACATAATGCAAGTAATTTTAATAACTTTTTTAAACGTATTTTTTATTTTTTGTACGAATATATAAATATGTCTTTGATACAGAGATATCACCGATTTCACCCCCCATATTAAAACATAATTTTTTTTAATTACGTGAATTATTTACCTATACTGCGTAATGCTGTACTAAATACATTTACCAACTGCAAATCAAAAGTCATTTATTCAGTAATTAGACATAAGTTTAATGTGAAAGTACATTTTAATAGAATTTTGTTTAGTTAAAATTTTACACTGGTAAATATAAATTCAATGAAAGCCTTTGAAGTGTAAACAATAATCTTTTAAACGTGAACAGTCATGATTTGTTCATTTAATAGTAAAATTAAAAAAAAAATAGTGCAAACTTCATGCAAAACAGTTATAAAAAAGCCAGCACAACTGTAGTTTTGTCCCGTCATGGCAGTACTAAAAAAGATTTGCATTTTTTTTTTTTGCCAATACTCGCATACAGGAGAAATCCTTTAATGTTACTCTGACAGTGAGGCCAATAGAGACTCTTATGCCTATAGCAGGACAATCGAACCCGTGTCTCACAAGTGCGAGACTAGTGTGATGCAAGTGTCACACCAATCTCAGTATGAACTAAAATACAAATCCCTATCAAATTTATAAAATTTAACTTTTTAATATGAAGATCACACTTATTAAAAAGTGGCAGTGAACATATCAAATATATTATTCAAATATTCACATCAGAAGTTCAAATGTCTAAGAGACCTAAGGATAAAGTTATTTTAGAGAGGTATTATTATGCATATAAATGCAAAATATATTCTGTACATAACTAATCATTTGTGTTTTGAACTGCGCTGTGCACCATTTTGGGCAGTATTTCGAAGAAAAAGAATACCATTAAGGTATACGATTGGTAGGAAATTGACAAAATTCCTGCAAGATAAACTCGTTAAACCAAAACACACTGAAATTTCATTATAACATTTTTATTCTGAATTATAAATGAAAAGTTATGCGTTCTAGTTGCGAAGCTGCACTAACATAAGCACGTAAGTTACGGGGGAACCTAACATAGAGAACATGCGGCGATCCAAGGTGAAGAATCCCAAAGCGCTGAAAACAACTGGACTCTGGACCACTTGCTGGGAAAACATCTGCAGCTGCATAGTCACGGCTGTGCTGATACTTCTCTTGAGACTTAGTTTATGTAGCAGTGAGATTGTCTTCTGTCTCTTGTCAGCTACATACTGCGGCAAGAATGTTGTCTAATTAATAGTTGACTCCCCCCTCTTTCTGACATTCTTTTGATAATAATGTACGATATATCTGTGGGCAATACATTTGGCGAAGTTATTTTTCCAGCGAAGCTAATGTCCTTAGCGTGCCACATATAATAACTTGTATATTCTGTTTTATGTAAGTTTCGATAAATTTGACAGCTACTTATGAGCAGCAATTTTCAGTATTTTGTGATTTGTTGAATAATGCAAGACATTTTTAGCTCTAAATTGACTCTGAATTGTCCATTTCAGCATTTGTACTGCAAAGTTTGTCTTTTGTAGTGACAGAAATAAAAAACAATGTTACACATTATTGACCACAAGTTCCTATCAAATTCAACCCAAGTTATGTGAAATGGAGTATATTTACTATAGCAAGTTGAAAACCAAAGTTGTTAATTTGAATTGTTCAACACATTTAGGAAAATGCATAAATCGCCGTATGTAAATATGAAGGGCATTATCCTCTAGATATTTGGTTACAGCAAGTGGGCATACCTTCAGAAGTTGAAGAACTGGCATGTTGACTAAGTGAATATTATTTAATCCAATACTGTAGTCATTTTACCTTTGATTTTGCGTCAATTTAGCGAATTCTTACAGCAGAGACACTTGTAACATGTAGTTAGGCCTAGAAGCATTTTCTGTCACCTGTACTTGAAAGTTATTCATAAGTATAACAGTTGCGTTAAAAATCAAAATACGAACAGAAAATTCTTTTGAAAAAAAAAATTACGTAAGTGACGCGACCAAGAATTCATAAACGAAAGTGAGGTACATTCATGTTGATTTTGCAAACTTGTTCATGGTCTAAGTAAGGTGCTTGGCATTAAATTTTAATCGAGCACACGGAGAAGCAATTTGAAGGAAGTGCATCTTAATATATTAAAAATCGATAGTGGTTCTGTCAATCATCATCACTGTCGACGTAAACATTTTCATTCTGCTCGCTCCAGAAGTGTTATTATCCTGAAACCTTCTATATTCATATTGTAAACGACCGCGAACCTTCTGTTCTTGACAAGTTTATTGTGGACATGTTTTACATCCAATCTTGTGGAGAATGTTACCGTTGAACTATTAAAACTGTCGAACTGATATATTAAAATTATATGTACAATTAATAATCACACTGAAATTGAAATAAATTTTTCTGGCCTGCAATATATACGTGTTTATGATCGTATAACCGTATGGATATTTCTATGGGGTTTTATGTATTAAACTATATATGTTCGTTGATTTATAGCATTTGTATTTAGTTTTGTATATCGCGCAGTTTTTACAATAGCATTATGTAGTGTTACATCAGCTTCAAACCTTGAAACATAATTTTTATATTAATTCAAAGCTTTAATGATGGTGTAAAAAGTTAATTTGTCTGTAGAGTTTCCCTTACAGCAGTCAATATTTCCAACGATTGTTGAAAATGATTTTGTTCTCTCGAAAGTAATCATAACCCAATTTACTCATATCCGAAATAACAACCAAACCTCAAAGTACCTTTACTGTCTTCGTGTAATCAGGTAACTCTTGTTATGTTAAACTATCTGATGTTGAGCATAACAAATTAGAAGATCCGTAAAGTATTATTGGTCGCCATTTTAAAATTTGCGGTAAATTATTTATATTGGAAATAATGAACGTAGTTCAATACTTTTGAATAATAGTGATTTTGCTAACACACTAACATTCATCCAGCTCCAAATAGGGCAATGTCTTCAGAAGTACTAACGTGTTATTAAAACACAGGAAAAGTGGGAGAAAACACAGCAAACCAAAGGAAACAAATATTGCATCTATTTTCCCAAAATATATTGTACTCTATTTTGAAAACATCAACAATCAAACTTTCCTGTTAACATTGAACGAAACTGTTGATTTATAATTTTTTTCTTTAAATTTGTTATAATCTTTAACTATGTTTCAGTTGCAATGAATTATGCATCACAAAACATATTAAAAGCACGATTATATTATTTTTGTTTGCACTTTGGTAACAATAAAATCAGACTTGTTTTACTCTATTATACGGCCAGCATTGAAGTCAAATGTTTTGTGGGTTACGTCTGGGAGAGATACATGAATAATTGTCACACGGTCATGCATTCCTCCTATGTGCTACAATTTAGATTTTCATTCCTTCATTTGAAACAATCATAGTCCAAGGCCACTGTCTAATCTTGTTAGATTTACATTCATTATATTTTTACTGGTTGAGCTTATACACGTAAATCTGAATCTATAGTTTAATTTTACACCAGTAACGACAAATAATTGTTGTACTATTGTATGGAATTTTGAGTAGAGTTTAAGATTATGTTCATCATGGTGTTATGTTTTAATTACTTCTCCATACTAGACCAATTGAACGTAAATTTTGGATTACACTAATTTTGCACAAGTCATAACATTAAAGCTGTTTTGCGGAAAGGGTCAGACAGTCAGTGGGAATGTGTTCTTTGTTTCATGACATGGAGTGTAAATTGTTAATCTATCTATCCAAATTACATAAATGAGTTTTTCCTCGACAGTTAACACGTTTTAGCCAATAGAACTGTTAAATAACTAACATATTGCTAGTATTACTACTCTAGTTTTTAATACTAATTTTTTCGTTATTTTAAATAACGGTATTAATACATATAAATAAATTTTAATTAGTAGTTTAAAGTGTCTATAATATTACTTACTTTCATGAAGTCGAAAAGTGACTTGAAATCATATTTCAGTTCTACTAAAATGTACAGTTACGTTAAAGTAAATGTATAATAAGAATTTTTTGTCAGTTACTGACTGTGTCCGATATGTTGATATATCCCTTATTCTGTTTCATTCAATATTTTTTGTGTGCTCAATTATGTCCTTGTTCCCCGTTAACCCTCACTCCCGCCTTCTGAGCCCAACATTTTTGGGCAGAAATCTTCACGGATAAACGTACAACATACCAATGTATTTTCTACTACTTTTTTTGGGTAACCCGTTCTTCCCCTTTCCCCCTTTTTTGTCTTCCCCCCCCCCCAGTAGGTATATTTTTTCAGGAACATTATCTTGCGTGCGTAAAGCAACTCGCCACAGTTACTATTTATTTAATGTATATATTAACCCGTTTTTCCCCCCTCCGTATTTTTTTTTGCGGCAAAAAGTATTGCGAGCGTATTGGCCAATCATTTTTGTGATACCGAATTCGTACCGTCGTGACAGCGTCGTCATAATTACTTTTAGATAAAAGTTCAAAGAATTTAATTCGTTGCTGGTTGTTACAAGTGGAATATTTTATTTGAAAAATGTTTTATTGGAATAAATTCCGCGAACATTGTGTAGTTAAATCCATGCGAGGATTACCCTTCAATATTAGTTACAGTGGAATAAAATACTGTAGATAAAAGGTTATAAAACTGATGTCATGAGTATTAAGTTTATAGACACATGAATCTATGACCCCCTGATTTTCTTTATATTCACAACCCCGAGCGAACTTTTCTAAATCGCAAAAAATTCACAGTAATGATATGTATGTATACATACACACACACACACACACACACACACACACACACACACACACACACATATATATATATATATATATATCACATGTCTGTGGACAAAATGCTTTTCATATTAATTTAAATTATTATGTTTTCATGATTATTCTTAATTTGTTATATACTTGGCAGAATAAAAAGTTTCTTCAAATTTCCTGCCAAGGCATTTTGTTAAAAACTACTTTCAATTTAGTTTGAAACTGCAACCACGCAAAATACAAGTTTCTTGTATTTAACTACAAACAAAACAGGAAATCAACACGCTCTCCACTTCCATATTTATTTTAGAGGGAATACTACGTTGTAAGACACAACAATAATAATATATTTTAAATATGACATACAATAATATGACATTAACAGTGAAACAATATAATGACTATTTCGCAAAAACATAACAAGGAACCTTTAAAAAGTCGTTAGATGTTTGAGAGTCAAACATATCTACATATCGGCACACAATTTATTACTTAAATTTTAGGTCTGTGGTAGGACCCCCGAACAACCCCTTTTTGGCTTGGGGTGTGGGTGTATCAATGTTGTAAGGCATAGCCCCCTCCTCGACATAAAGCTGGTTCCGCTCCTGATAGAAGTTTGAGGTCATCACTCAGGGCAGTATCTATAAACCGCTTTCGAATGACAACCAACTGTTATCCCCATAGAGAAAGCATTGGTGAGCAGTTGGCTGACATTCGAAAGAGGTCTATAGATTCGGCCCTGAAAGTGTCAGTCAGCTCTACGAAATCACTGCATGCCGTCTCAGTGTCACGCGGTAGAGGCGATACCGCACCAGATGAGCCGGTCAACATCGCCCTTGACGCCATGCCTCACTCAAACAAGCATACAGCTAGTAGGAGGGCGTCGTAACTCCAGGCTTGAAAAAAAAATATTAGCAGCGTGTCTTATCTTTGTTGTTCGTCCTCTCATACTTGGGGAAGACGTCGCGAATGACAGTGAAATATAAATATGACATAGACGTGGCAGTTTCTACATCACAAATTATTCTTATCAACTTTACAACCTCACGTAAAACAGAAGAAGTTTCTTGTTTTTTTTTTTTTTTTTTTTACTACCTACTTTTCAAGTTCTTTCATCCACGAGATATACAGGCAACTTTGCTCTGCGTGATAACAACCGTCTTGTTAGTCAAATTATCTTTATCTGTTTTGCCACTCAGCTAATGTAGCAACATACAAATGTGTGTGTTTTTGTGTCTATATTGGATATTACCTATATTTATATAGCTTATTTTCATTTATTAACACATGTTTTATTTAAGGCTTTATTATTTATGTGTTATGGGGTTGTTATTCACTCATTTAAGGATTATCAGGATACTCGTTATTTAGGTAATCTTTTTAATCAAATACCTTTAACTTGTGTTTGTTTTGTTATTGCTAGATTATGTTTATGTGGTATACCTTTTTTATCTGGATTTTATTCTAAGGATTTAATTCTAGAGGTTTATTATTATTAATTTGCTGTTTTATTTTATTTATTATTGAAGGAAAACAAACTGGACTTTGTGACGCCCTGGTATTTAAATTGAATGGTTACAAAGGGTAGTCTTCAGCTGTGTCGAATCTCCACCTTTGACGCGTGGGAACAGCGTAGTGATAAGAGCCAGTGTCCCACGCTTGGCGAGAAGTATATCGCCTCTATTAGCAGCTCGCCAAACTGACATGCAAGGTTTTTGGCGTAGTATTTTTCCTACAGGACTCTAAGCGATGACCACAACATTTAATTTTTTAATAGTATGAAGTAAAGACCATGGTTTGGGTTACAGTTCGATATGCCAGTCAGTCAGTTAGTGTTCATTTTTATAAATAAGGATTTTTCGTTAGAAAAAATATTTTCGAAACCACTTTCAAACTTAAGAGCGTAACTTGTGAACACATGGGGTAACGGACGCCACTTGTCTCGGTGCTTGGAGGGGCTTAGCATGGGCTTTGTGTGACAGTGGTGTAGGATTACAATTAAGTGGCTGCTCATTAGACGTTGCTTCTTAGTGTAACAACGGGCGTGGGAGGCGAACATAGACCCGGTGTAATTAAGACCTTGGTTAGCAGGTCGGTCAGTACACAACATCGCAGAGAACGGGGTGAGTCGTCCCTGCTTACAGCAGACGTGGTTCAGAGATGCGAAGAAATCGTTTGTTCAAGTTTCGAGGTACACCAGGACCGTTTCTACCCCTTGAAAAAAAAAGGGGGGGGGGTCAAGACGGGCATTGCCCTCGGGCCTCACATTTTGCCTCACTTTTGAATTAAAAAAAAAGAATGGTTAATTATTGATTTGAACTTGTATTTTATTATGTGTGGCACGACATTACGAAGTATTTGTTGAGTTTTTGTAGAACTACATTTTAGTAACTTACATTATTTTGGCTTTGCTCGCGTATATATCTGTAATATTTCTGTGTGAACTGAATGCAATTTACTGTGGTACTTGTAATTGTAATGTTTATATTAGTGACTACATGCCGGTACAAAGATAAATAGGCCATACCTTAAAAATTATCACTGCATCTAAAAAGGAAACATACGGGAGGCGGGGGGTTCGATTTATATTGCTCCGGGCCACATATTATCATAAAATGGCGCTGATAAACATGTAACTATTATTTGACGAGTAAAAGTATTTGATTGTTCCTCATTAATTAAGACGAGCCTTAGAGTGTGAGACTGGGAACGCCATTAAGCACCTTGAGTGTACACTGTAAAAAACTCCCTAAACAGTGTGGACATTTTTTAATCCGTACAAAATATGAGGCTCCTAACATCCTTCAAGTTGAAGATAGAGGAAACATTCAGCGTTGTTACGGTATAGTGTAAGAAATTATTTGCAAATTTACCACAGCAGGGTATGAGAGTAGTACTAAGGCGCGAATAGTAAAGATGTTTCCCGTTCATTTTACGGAACTATCTAATATTTGTTTAGTACATGTGCTAAGATTGCTAGTTTTGTATAGTAATGACTTGACAATTCCTTAACATGTTTAGGAATGTGGCACATTCAGCAATGTTCGGCATGGAGTGCATTCGGGTTCATTCTTATTGGCCGAGTGAGACGAGCAACGAAAACGTCACAAGTCATGATCAAAGATGGACGAATTTATGTAGGATATATTGGTTTATTAACCTCGCTGTATGTCCATTTTCGGAAGCATTTGAAAGTCCTGCGCTTATCCTGATAATTTTATGCTATAGGCGTAGAGGATTACGTTTTAACAGAGGCAGGAAAGTGTAACACAGCTTTATTGATAGCTTTTTGCGATGCATAGTTTTAAGTAGGCATACATTTGATGTCGTTTTCGTTCATGCGCCAGGGCCAACTGTAGGCTAGGTTACATTTTATATTTCCTAGTTTATAGTATATGTCAAGCTAGAGACATTATTTCTGTCAAGTACATTTTAGTTAACATATGTAAAAAAAAATAATTTTGATGTGTAGGTCAGGAATTAAACCATAACTTAGATTAGGCGTACAATATAATATTGGTAACATATATATGCATTTAACTATTCCTTCAAATGAATAGGATCGCTACTATTGATGTATGAGAAACAAATTCACCATGCTTAATTTTTTAACGCATCTAAACGACATTGTATTAAATGTACAAATTTATTTTTCACAGTGTAGAGGCGATGTTTCCTGTGGGAAACGGCCGCATCTGGGAGAGGGGGGCATTTTAACCTGTTGTCACGTTCTGGGTGACCCTCATTTTTATATTAGAGATTTGTAACAATTTAAAAAAAAGAGGACTTTTTGTTGTGTGTTTAGCATAAACAATTTTATTCGAGTAAGTCAATTGGTTTTTGTTATACCTATGTTCCTGTAACTTGCAAATTCTGAATTTGACATGCCGCTATGGGAAAAAAAAAGAGGTAAAAAATTTTACTAATGGAAAATGCTGTCACAAGTAACGTCTATGAAATGAACATTATGTGGTGTAAATAAAAAATTATGAATGTTTGCCATGCACGTGAACATCCCTAAAAGTAAGTTCATCTGAGAAACAAACCATAATTTTATAATGGTGTGAAATCGTGTTAGCTTTGTACATATTTTTGGGAGAACATTAACCTCTCACAAAAAAAAATGCCCAGTCAGTTTTCCAATAGTGACGTTTCAAAGTCAATGTTTGCATGATATTTACGTCATTCGCACCCCGAAAACTAATAAACAAAACGAAATATTTAATATTGCAACTGAATTGTACGGGCTACGACTTAAAGTACATAAAAGTAGTTACAAAATATTTTGTATTAAAAAAAATTCTGAAAATTCGAATGCTTTTGCTTCTCTTGAAGTTTTTTTCTCAGATATACTGTACGCTGCTACGCCTCTAGGCAGGCAACAGAATTATTTGTGCGCACGTATCGTGCATTGAATGAGTAACGGAATTCAGCCTAAGCGACCCGTTGTTTATGTATGTGCGCAGGAACCTGCCGATCCGAGGTTCGACCCCTGGGTCCAGAGCTGCTCGCTGGAATCTGAGTCGGCACCTCCAGCAGCTGGACGTCAGGTGAGTCACTTGTTGTTACTGCTGTCGCTCAGGATTGCTGGGCTCTGTCTCAGAGAGTGACGTTCATTAAAACATTCGTAATTTAGACTTCTGCCCACTTATGTTTTATGCACGAAGTTTATATGAAGGATCAACGCCAAAAGAAATTGATCCTCAATGTATAATATGATATAATTTCCAAACAGAAAGTATTGTACGTAATATTATTTAAAAATTTCGTGATGTACTATTTAACGTACCGTAAACCGGGGTTACTTTGACCTTGTGTGGTAACTTTGTCCACCCAAAATTTTGGTCTTTAAGTCATTTAGTAAATAAAGTTTTATAGGTTAACTATACGTATCAAAAAAATTATTTAAAACACTAGGTTCCAGTTATCTACTTATTTACCACAAGAATCCAAAACCAATATTTTCTATGTTCAAAGTAACATGTGGACAAAGTAACGGTATATGAGACCATATTATTTTTGTGATACAAAAATTAAAAATAACACACACACACACACACACACATATATATATATATATATATATATTCACACACACACACACACACACACGATGTTACTGAACAACACCCTGACAGCCTAGATCATAGGCAATCCGGTGAACATCCGTGTGACGTGTTCAGCGTACAGACAATGGTGGACATGTACTGTACACAACAAGTACAGTACTGTTAACTTCGCAGATCAGTTTGTTGCTAGTATTCTGCGTACATATCGTAGCAGTTGTGAACGAAAATGATAGGTCCCAGACAGCTGAGACATGCGTAAACGGTATTGTGTTCGTCTCGCTGACAATAAACCAAACACAAATAAATTCTTAATACTTGAATAATGCTTGTAATAATTAAGAATTTGTTAGTGCAAAACTAATTCAGATTCAGAGAGGGTTTTGTTTGTTGTAGGGATAACAGATTATTTAAGGGAGAAATTCGGGTATGCTTGAAAATAAATATAATATTTTGTAACACTGTTAATATAAAGAAGTAATGCGTGACTTTCACATGTATTCGTAATATTATTTATTGGGCCATTTATCTTTACGAGAAATTTATACAGCGTTGAGGAAGGATTTATATTGAGATGCAAAAAAAAATGTGGGTTTTCCAGTCGTGTTTCAAATGCAAATAGAAATATTTGCATTAAATCGTAATAATTGTTACGTTAGGCTAGCCAAACAATGATTAATCACTTTACGTATAACACATAATAATTCACAAAATATATACAGATATATATTTTTAGGTTTTATGCTGAATAATTGTATTTTTAAACGCTTGGTAGTCTTAAATATTCTTGAGGTATATTTTGCTGTAATTTAATTATTGACGTAGAAATCAAGGGTAAACACATATTCTACGCAAAAAAATGTAGAACTGAATTGAAGACAGTTATAAATAATTCAAGATATATACAGATCACGAGTAGGCCTATATACGTTTTTATAATTTATTACTCTAAACGATGATCCAGGCCGGGATGTAAATGTTTTTTTTTATATTTATGCTGTGCTATATAAGGCAAACGACAGAAAAAAACTTGGGTGACTCACTTTAGACGTGCGAGTTTAATAACTGTTATATTTTAAACCCATCTTGTTTAAGATATCTCTACACTTCACTTTATACTCAATAATAGTGACAAACCACAAGGGCGTTCCAGAGGGGAAAATATCACAATTTCATATTTGTATGAAACATAATTAGTTTTTCAGACGTTACTTGGTAGTAAATTATCCTCTTACACACACAAAAAAAAAGATCTCAGCAAGTTTTTCCGTGCTGGCATTTCAAAGTCAAAATTTGCATGTTTTTTAGTTCATGCACCCCCAACAACCAATCAACATAATAAAACGAAATTATTCACAATGAAAGTGCATGTCACTAGCTAGTGGCTAGGGTTTTACGTATGTAAAAACCCATTCAAACAATGTTTAGTATTAAAAAAACTCTAAAATTTGGAATTTTTTTGCTATATTAAGAGTTTTTTAAATTCCCGAAATACCTTGTATTGGTTTTTTTATATACTTAATACTCTGGCCCGTGATATGAACTTTCACTTTGAATTATTTCGTTTCAATTTGTTGATTGGTTTACGGGGGTGTACGAACTAAAAACATTCAACTTTTGATTTGAAATGTCATTGTAGGAAAACTGGCTGAGCTATTTTTTTTTGTAAGAGGATAAGTTACTCCCAAGTAACGTCTACAAAACTAACGGTTTCATTCAAATATAAAATTACGATTTTTTTTTACCTCTGGAACGCCCTTAAGTTAATTTTGTTGACAATCGTTTAGGGGATTCATATTTGAAATGCCACGTGTTTCGAAGAACTGCTGAAGGAAATGGTTTTTTTTTTTTTTTTTTTTTGTTCTTGGCTATTTCCTCAAGACTTAGATTATGTTTCTTGTTATTAACAGGACATATTATATATTTGTTACAATATTACAGAGACTGTAAGAAAATGCCAAATACGATGATTTTACCTGATCGTTATTTATTCTGACAGTAAATGTATAGATTATATTGGTTTGTGGACATACGTCATTGCTAATTTTTTGCTGATACAACTTGTGTTGAGTGACAAAATACAAAGAGCAAAGAAACAGATAAAAAACACACAAAAAAAATAGAAAAACAATTCCAGAGGAATTCTGTCAGTTTTTTTTTTTTTATGTGAGACAAGAAAGAATTTTACAGATGAATACAGTCGAATATCGACACAACACCCAGAAGCAAAAGACAGACACAATTTTAGAACCAGATTCTCAAATTTAAAAAAAGGTTGTAATTAGACAAAAAACAGTGAACAGTGGACAACAAACAAAGGACAATATACAACACAACACAAGTTAAAAACAACGAAAAAATACAACACTTCGGGAATTGGGATCTATTCCCGTGTTCAGACTGAGACACAGCTGGTCGGAACATCAAGATGCGAATGAAATTCGCTGGAAAATCGGAGTTTATAGCGCCTGAGTGGTCTCTAACCTGCTCGGTCAATGGTGGCAAAGCATGTGTGATTGGCTGGGTTCTCAGCCAATGAGAGGCAAGCACTCTCCTGATTGGCTGAGCACCTTGTAGTAATGTGGGCTGGTGTTCTGCCGAGACTCTTAAACGTATATCAGTTTATGTATTTTTATTTTATTGTCTAGCATGGTTTCTTTTTTTACTAGAGGCAACCACATATTTTTCAGTTCAATGGTCTGCTGGCATATGATGTGGCTCTATTTTGTGTCTGGGTGTTGTGACGATATTCGACTGAATTCTATATGTAGAATTATTTGTTGTCTCACATTAAAAAAAAAGTAAACTGACATAATTTTCTGGAATTGTTTTTCTAATTTTTGTGCGTGTATTGTTTCTGATTTTTGTCCTTCTTTGTATTTTGTCCTTCAACACTAGTTGGATGAGCAAGACATGAGCAATGGCGTATGTCCACAAACCAATAAATTCTAATTGTTAACTCCCATTGCAACAAACATTTAACAGTCTCTATACATATATATTTCTAACGTCAATAACTAGCCAAGATTATAAAAACATATTTTTTTGAAAAAAATTTGGCTGCCTAGTACAAACAATTACCAACATTTGTATGTAAGGGTTTTTCGATGTGTTCCCTTTCAAGACTTAACAAATGAAACTCACTTAAATAGCACAAATAGGGACGCGTGGTCTTAAGGCCTTGTTACGGAGTTTTGCAGTGATTTCGAAAATATTTTTTTTATTGCTACCTAATACTCATATCAAAATTTCGCTGCACAGTTTTGACACTTATATGTTATAATTTGTAGCTGAATTTTTTTGTAGAATTATACTGAACGGTTTTTTAGATTTCATTACCCAAATTACCACGTTTTTTGTCGTGAAAGTAAACAAAAATGAAGGAATTTTTTTTTTTGCTGGCGAATAGTACATTATTTTAAAAAAAACGCGTCCACAGTATTGTGCATCGTGTGATTGCACATTGACTCAAATTTTTTCAAAACTTTTAGTTAAAAAAATATTTGAGTTATTGGTACCAGTCTGAAAAAAACTCGGGAACAAGCCCTTAAAGTGGGCGTATTTAGCTTAATTGAGCTCTCACTATAGTGATCCAAGAGATCTTGACTGCGGTCAACGCAAGTGCTGTAGTCTTCTCTCTACCGTGGATGGCAGGCTAGGAGGCAGCTCTGCTAATCACCTCCCAGGCCTGGTCTTGATCACAACTCGATCACCGGGAGTGAGTGGGCAGTTTAGGCCCCCCCTTTCCCCTCCCCCCTAACCTCCTCTACCAGCCGTCATCAGGCACGAGACAATAGCGTGGCGGGCGTCACGGTAAATTACATTACCCGCCCTATCACCGGGTCGATAGGCATAGGGGAGAGGGATGGTTTGGGGGGGGGGGGACCGCAAGAAGCACCCCCGCGGGCGTAAAGTGTCCTCGATCGTCCCATTAGACTACCTCGTCACTGGCAGGCTCCTGCGACGTTATACCACCTCCCAATCAGGGGCTTAGCCAATCGGAAGGGGATACAGATGTCCTCGTGACCAGTTTTGAAGAAAATTATCAAACCATTAAAAAACACACTATTACCAGTAGAATATTCAATGTTTCGTTAGGAAAACAGCTAAAATAACACTATGATGCACATTGAAATATTAGTTTTGATTTTCGCGAGGACCCCCAGACCTGCCGCTTTAAGTGCGCGAGTCCGAGTTTATATGTTTTAACAATGTTATTATTTTTAAAAAACATAAACGGGAACCGATATCGTAAAATCGCTCTGTAACTTTTTTTACAATTGGTATATACTACATCCTCTGATCAAAATGCAGCATGATGACAGCTAATTAGTTGATAAACAAAATTTACTTTTACCTCATCAATTAGCTAAAATATTTATTCTGTTTGTCTCGCCGCCGTGGTGGCCGAATGGTCAGACCATTCGCCTCCCACCAAGGTTCGGGTTCGATTCCCAGCGGGGTCGGTCCTCGAATTTTGGCATGTGAGAATCGTGCCGGGCGATGCCGTTGGCCGGCGGGTTTTCTCGGGGATCTCCCGTTTCCCCCGCCCTTTCATTCCACCACTGCTCCATACTCACCTCGTGTCACCCTTCACCAGCGCTGAAGACGTCGATGTTGAGCGCTGGTCAAAATCTCTCTTTCTCTACAACCAACTTTCAATAAAGTTACGAAGCAATTTTAGGTTATAGGCTTTCGTCTGGGTTAAAAAGTAATTCTCTCGAAAGGTGAGAAACTCGGGCCATGCCCTTTTAAAAGTATGTATACATATAATCGCAAAACTATTAGAAATCTAAGAGCTGAGCTAGCGGGTGACGGACGTACTCTTGGTGTGACAGCTGAGTGTGTTTTTGTCTGAGAAGACACACTGAGGGTGGAAACCCAGGTAGACATTGGCCGGAGTGGAATATCTGTGAGTGTAGAAGAGGAAAAAGACACTTAAAATACGAGAACACGCTTCGCTTTTAGTCGGTTATCCCACAAAATAATAAGTTACTAAACGGTTATTAAACAGATGTGTGTTCACATAGGAAGCGTTAAGTTACTATAAGAAAATTACTTGTTTAACTGTAGGATATTTAGACTACCATAAACAGTGGGGCTGTATTACTATATTTCGCTGAAATCCAAACTTAAAAAAATCGTATTGATATTCTAGTATGAAAACTTCTACTACAGTAACAGTGTTACGGCTTTTGTCTTTAATTGAAAACAGTTGTACTTTCGTAGGTATGATTTTCTTTGAGAAATTCTAATAAACAAATCATCAAGAAATTGTGTTTTAATTTATTAACTTAAGACGATCCTTGTGGTTTTGCATCAGTCGTCATACTGAATTATTTAAGTTTTTGCTCTTGCGAAATTCTGAGAAGAAAATGTGAAATTTGCTTCTATAATATAAATTCTATTTGCCTTGCGCTACAGTAAAAGCATCCCAGTTGAACTATTAACGAATATTTCAGCAGCAATGAGTCGAGCAATTATTCTTATATTCTAAATTTGCTCGACTGATTGCGGCTTATATATTCGTAAATAGTTCAACTGAGATGACGTCTTTTTCAGAAAGTAGAACTGGAATGTGTTCCCGTCGCCAGGCAGAGACACGCAGGGTGCAGGAACACGAGTGAGACTCGTCGTTGTGTCGTATTTTATTTGTGTGGTTCGTATATTGTATCTGTTTGTATTTTTGCCGAAGCAGTTCTCAAACCTTCGTTGTCTGGCTTGGTGCAGCCTGGTTTTTTTCTTTCTTAACTGACTGTTCTTTTATTTGACCCGATTCCATTTATGGAATGTTCTGTTGTGTATGTATGCTGTTGACTGAAGCATACTCTGCTTATTTATGTTTTTCTATTCTCTTAATCGGTTTCCCTGACAGACATCTACATCAGAATGGAGTGTGTTAAAAAAAACTACGTATATCCAATCAATGAAAAATGGGCTCCAAAATTGTATTATTGCGCTTATTACAAAGTTGTTTTATGTACATTTTGCCTCTTTGAAGTTTAGCAAATCAATAAAAGATTCCTTTATAATTTACGTCAAGCAGTTTATCAAAAATATATCCTATGCCTTGTCGATGAGAAAATTTGATGATTCGATTAGAATAAATGTTGTGTCTCAAAAACTGAAAATGCAACACAATTGTCTAACACTCTCTCTTAACAAATTCATCATTCTGGGTAAATTTTTGCATTAGGTTGACAAATATTATGTAAGGCTGTTTTGGACTTGTCGGTATTGACTTTAAAATATGTAGATTTAAAATGGTGTTTCTGGCGTTTATTTATCTACCTTTGTCTCTTAGCTAGCGACGGGCTGCGGTGGCCGAGTGGTTAGAGTACTCGCCTCCCACCAAGGCGATCCGGGCTCAATTCCAGGAGGGACCTGTCGCTGGATATTTGCATGTAGGAATCGTGCAGGGTGATGTCATGAGCATGTCATTGTAGCAGGCAATGTCTTTATCCACTGTGATTTTTTTAGTTTGGTATATCAGTTGGTTTTAGTGTAGCCGTTAAAACGGAAACATTCAAAAATATGACTTTAACAAGCCATTACGCGAAAACAATGAGAGATAAAAAAATTTCATAAGAGCAAATTTAGTCAAATTTAGTTTTCAAAATAAGAAAAAAATATCTGGTACAAATAAACAATAAAATCGTGATGATGAAAATTGCGGTAGACCGTGCCCCGTAATTATTTCTACTTATTCCATTGAATTTCGAGAGTATTAGACCTATCACTGTTGCAACGGTAACATGATAAGATTCGCATTCTGGAGGTTCTGGGTTAGATTCCTGGTTCCAGCCTTTCTGACGCAGATTAGTCCTGATTTCCCGCAATCATTCCAGGTGAATATTGGGATCGTTTAGTAAGAAAGGCCGTAGCCGATTCCTCTCCCAGTTCCTGTAATTGTGTCAATTTGTAAGTCACCGTCTCTAACGAACTCGTCGACGAGATGATAAACCCATTTACATGACCTTCATTTAGGTTAATTCTACGACAGGTTAGGAAGACATTACAGACGAGTTTGACAAGAGAAAATATTTTCGGCCAGTGTCGCTGGTGTCAGTAAGAATGCTACGAACTTTGCCGAGGTCGGTACCCGAGCATTCACGAATCTGACGGCATAAATAAATAATGATTTGGTATTTTAGAATTTGGTTATTAGTAACTTAGATAACAACAACAAAGATAATTCTACGATTATCAAAATACTTCATCTTTCCAGGAAGTATCTGACAGAAAAATGTAGCCATTGAATTCAGCCTGCGTCCGGATTCCGAAAAATTGTCATAAACGCAAAATATCAAAATGTAGCAATCAAAGCCTTTAAAATGACGTTATCGGAAATTGAAACAGCATCCATGTGGTCACACTCGTGAATCCTCGGCAAAGTTCGTAGTCACCTTACCAACATCAGAGCATCTAGCTGCAGAATTTTTCCTTTGCCAAACTAATAACAGAGAGTTTCATAACCTGTAGTGGAATTAACCGTAGCTTTACCTAAACAGCCAACCATAACTCAAATGTTTTAAAGGGCTTTATAAATATTATTTTACGTTGAATGAATTACAATGAATGTTATGTTTGTTTCTTTATTTATTCAACTAATATTTTAGTCCTTAATTTTTTGGCGAAGTTAATGCTTAAATGCGTTCTCTTGCACTTAACTAAATTTCAAGCAACATATGACATGCACATGCGTAACAATAAAAATAAGTTGAAACATAATTAAAAATAATTCAAAATAGTAACTAAGAATATTAAATTATCAGTGTTAAGATGGCTCATGGGGACAGCAGCGAAAAACTCAAACAAATAGAAAAGCCAAGTCCAGGAATACAGTTGCACGATACAATAATTTGAATTCCCTTTACGTAATGCTGCGGGACATTTGCGGTTTCTGAGATCACTGGCTGAACACGGTAACAAAGTCTCCTTAGCCGTGCGACGGGGAATTGGTGGAGGGGGGGGGGGAATATTCATACTTTGGAGAAGTCTAGCTTCATGCCAGAAGCTCCATTACACATTCTGGTTTGGTTTAAGAAGATGAGTCTGTGTGGGAGGTGGGAAGGTGGGACAGGAAGGGTACGTAAAGGAATCTCACTTCCGTTGCAGAATCTCCCGTATTGTCTCCCTCGTGGAGATGGAAGTAATCGCACCTGAGGAGAAGACGGGGCCAAGTCTGGGTTTTCCAGGGACGGTCTATTTATTACCTCGCAGCGTTTAGGGCTGAACGTAAATTACATAAATCGTTAGAAACATAATGGACTAGTAGAGGAGGTGGAAAATCCTGAGAATCTATTCAGTCAGCGTACTCTCCAAATCAGTAATGTGCCTCGTTCCTTGTTTGAGTGGACGATGGTTACATGGCACAATGCAGCCGTTTACAGACTAAGCACAGTCGTAGCGAACTACTACTCGACCACGACAACTAGTCCCTCTCGTGAGGGGAAGAAGCATGGTGCTAGTAGTAGGTAGACACGTCGCAGGGAGGGGAAATATACTATGCCTGACATGAGTTCCTGACACACAACAGGGTTCGGGGCACCTCAAAATTGCTAAAAAAACGTATTTTTCGGAGTGGGGTCGCTTAAAGTTTTCTTATTGGAATAGTAAAAAAAATTGTGAAACACGTTTTGGACTTTATTTCGCACTTTCCAAGAATAAAAAATCAAGGCCAGCGTTAGGAGTCCAGTAGGTAAAAGCAAACGAACAAAACATTGTACGCTTTTTTCGCGCCGGGCGATTAAAGGCGATACATCTTTATAGGGACGTGTCTGTCAAGCTATTTTCGCCTGCCAGTTTCCGTACTACAGACGCGGCATCTAGGTCTTGGTGCACAAGGCTCTTAAGAGCAAATGTAAAATTTATTCGTTGTAAATGTAGCAGTTGACAATTACTCTGAAAAACGTAAACTGATACTTGTCCGGTATGTAACGATTAGTAAACGAACTTACAACAGACGTGATATAGGACAGTGGTTTGATAGTTATAAGGGGGAGAGGAGGTGATTTCGCTGAACTGCATGGATCTTGCCTGCAGCATCATCCAACCCTGCAATTGTGCCCCTTCTTCTACGCAACCTGTCGTACATGAAAGCTCGCACAGCATAGCTCGCCAGGCGTTGTACGTCATTTGAACACAATCTTCTACTATTTATAAATACGCATGTCTGTTTGTTTGTTCATATTCTGTGCGTTTCTGTAACATTTATTCGATTTCAATGAAACGTATATTCCCGTATTTTTCAACTTCCGACTTTGACATGCCGCTATGGGGAAACTGTGAGAGCAAAAAGATGTTACAAGAGGAATAAATGGTCCCAAGTAACGCCCCGCAATGTCGTGGAAATGTAAAATTATGAATTTTTACCACGTGAACACTCTTAAATGTCGTTTAGAATGATGTATTTTGGAAATACAGCTCTCCTGTTAGTTGATGCCATTACTCCAAGAGCTGATATCTCGTAGAGTAGTCGAACTGAGGGAATTTTGCGTTCTCTGCTTCTTCGTCGGCGTCGTTGGCGATTATGGTGTCCAGTTTCCGCGCTTGAAGGAGACTGTACCGCGACGTAACCGCTGCGAGAAGAGTCCTTCGTTTTGATGTTTCCCAGGTTCTTATCATCTGAGCCAGTCTGCGCTTCTGTATCGTTTTCTCGGGCGACTCTCTCGCAGGCCTGAAAGCCCTTCGTTCCGGTAACGAGCCTATAAAGAGCCTTTCACATAGCGCTGCTGTTATGACGTCCTTACAAAAATGTTTAGTGATACTTGTGCGAGCAGGGTAAAGGCTTCTAGAACATTTATCCGAAACAAGTTAAAAAAAAAAAAAAAATTCGCTTGTTACAGAACTCGTGTAACATCAATATCTAATTGGTTTGCTTGTCGTACTGTAAGCTGTAAACTATGAATATCATACATGTATGCGTGTTTTAAGAATTCGTGAGAAGCGAAATTCTTGTGTTAGTAGGAACTGAAATTAAAAAACTAACAATCTAACGTACCGTGATTTTCTCCTGAGAACTGACCATAATAATTCTGTTGTTTTGCCATATTTAAATACATTATGAGTTACATTAAGAAATCGCGTTACAACTAAATGTAAATTGCACACAATTTAATTTTAAAAACTCAAATATTCGCTACCGTTATTAATAAAAAATTTTATTTTATTTGCCTCTTATATAGAAAATAAAAAGATACTCTTCATATTTCCTAACATGTGTAGTGCTCCTGTTTCAAAGATGGCTACGTAAGGAAAATTCATTGCGTGAATAAAAGTTTTACCTATCATGATTGTGCACTTAATAGGTACAGCGAATAAAATACACACTAAGTCGTCTATTTACCTGGCTAGTGTAAATTCTACAGCAGGTTAGAAAGATACAATAATTTATTATGCACAAGTTTGGCAAGGGAAATATTCCGCCACCAGTTGCGCTGGTGTCGATGAGTGGACTATGAACTTTGCAGAGGTTGGTACCGATGATTCACGATTATGACGTCATAGCTCACGCGACTGGGAGGGGAGGAATACCTACCTTCCCCTCTTCGGCCAAGGTAAGGTTAGTTCGTGAATGCTCGGTCCTGACCTCGGCAAGGTTCGTAACCCCCGTTGCTGATAGCAGCGCTACTTACGGCAGATTTTTTCCTTGTCAAATTAGTAACCTTTGAGTTTCGTAACCAGAATTAAAATTAACCTTATCCTGGCGCGCACTGACGGCGTTGAAGTGTGTCACATATATTATTTTTGCGCAAAACTGCTTAACGTATAAACCCATTACGTTTATGTACGAAAAGAAACACACACTTGAATATATGCTTGTATAATTTAAAATGTGCAGCACGAATGCAAGAAACATGATTTTGGGCTTCTAGAAAGGAAGTTAGATATTTTTTAAACACATTCCAAAGAAAGCTATTTACTTCTTTGAAGGGCTATGCCATAGTTCCTATTCACGTACGCTTTTAAATGCCTGTATTTCTTGAACTTGTGTTTTTAAGTGAAACTTTTCGTATTATATGAATTACAATGATACCAGGATGTAGTTTATCATTACTGAAGTCTGCCATGTTTATAATAAGCTCACTTGCTAGGGTTAGGTGGGTTTGCTCAGGCACTTGACTTGACTATAGCTTATGTCTAAACAACTGCTGAGCAGTTCTGGGTTTTAAGCTGGCGGGAATCGAAACTTAGGGCCGTATCTTTCGTATGACAACCAACTGCTCACCAATTCTTTCTTTATGGGGATATCAGTTGGTTGTCATTCGAAAGAGGTTTATAATATCGGCCCTAAGGGTCGTATCTATAAACGGCTTTCGAATGACAACCAACTGCTATCTCCATAGAGAAAGCATTGATGAGCAGTTGGTTGTCATTCGAAAGCCATTTATAGATACGGCCCTTAGACTGCTTGTCTGGATATTTGTTTGTTCGTCTTCTGTGCATTCATAGGGGACACGCAGAAACAAACCATGGAGGGGGGGGGGGGGGGAGAGTGTGCAAAAATTCTTTTCGTAAAAATTTCACGGTCCTGCTGATTGATATACGTGCGTCAATTTCGAGGATTCATCTAGCAGCAACTTAGATTTCTCGGTCCTATACACGAACTGGCCACAGTCAATTGTTCGTTGCCTTCTGACCGCACAAGAGGGTGGCAAATGAAAACAAAGGCGTGTCTCGACAGTCATAGTCCAGTCATAGAAGTGGCAGTGAAATATACGTTCTTGCCGTTCAACCTGACTTTGCATACACATCTGCGAGACTGTCGTACTTCTTCCGATTGGCTTTTGACTTATTTGATACATCCTGGAGGGCGCTAGGCCAATAACAAAGAATCAACTAAGTGCAGACTTGGTATCACTGTTTCAGCGAGTAGCCAATGAGAACACCCTAAATCTGAATTAGTGAATATTAACTGATTCACGCTGATGGATGAAGCAGTTTCAACAACTTGAATCAGTGAAAATAGTCACTGTTTTATTAGTGAAAATTCACTGATTTCCTTCAAGAGTGCCAAAATCTCAGAAGTGAATAAGTGAATAGTCATAGTTTTTTTTTTCAGTTGTTTTCAAAGAACAGTTATTACTTATTGAATCAGTGAAAAATTACTGGAAAAGTGTGGACATTTACTAATTAATAGAGAAGATGATTTATCGCGGGAAAACTTGACTGTTTGATGGGTTTCAACGTACGTTCAGCTCATCAGAAGATTACTGACTTTAGCTTGTATGTAGAGCTGTTGCCTTGTTTGAGCCAATAAGTATCCCGCTGTTGTAATATTTGATGTATGTTACTGGTCTGTAGACAACTACGTTGTGTCAGGTGTATATCAACCAGTTATACACATTGCAAGAAACTACAGTGTTTTCAAAGGTATGCTGGCACGAACAATTTTCGCGATGTACCTTTCTCTCTACTAATGGACGACTTGAAGTACACGCCCCATGACGTCACCGCAGGGGAAAAGTACTGTGGGAAACAAAACTTGTTTACAAACATGCTGATTTGTTAGTTGGTAACTGCAGAAAGCAAAAATGTTCCGCATTCATAGATTTGCACGCAAGGATAAAAAATAGTAGTGTCTACTTCATTGTTAAAATACGCAAATACATAAGACGAAAGTTTACCTGAAAAAAAGGCAAATTCCAAACAAATAATCAATTTTCTTGACGTACGTCTCATCCGGGACATGCGAAGCCAAACAGCTAAATGAAGGTTATGTTCGGCTGCGGTATCCATGGAGATAGGAATTGTTTCCCACACCTGACTGAAGCTCCGCCTCTTTTCAAGTCGTCCGTGGAATGTTGGCACTTTTCATCGGAATCAGTGATTAGTCACCGATCTCACAGTGGTTTCTCACAGATTGAAATTAATTGAAACTGCTCCATCCATCGGCGTGAATAAGTCAATATTCACTGCTGTCTACTAGAGTACACATATACTCTTAGAGGCTGTTGTACAGGGCAGTAAACCTGCGAATTTTTCCGGGAATGTTTTTATTATGGGGACCTTTTCGTCACATCCGTCGCACGAGCCTCATTGACTTTGAATTTAAGTTTCCCGTTTTTGGAAAAAAGTTAAGTCAGGACTGTTCTACTGTAGCTTTGCCGACTCTATTGTGTACTATTCATGTGAAGCAATGTACTAAAAGCTATCGCAAAGCCAAATTTTGAAGTCAGATTCTAAACTTTACGGCCATAAATTTGATGCTCCTTGCAGGATGCAAATACATTGTAGGTTCTTACACATTCTTTACAGTACAGGCTATGGCGGAATCAATTGGTATTTTAACATAAGCTTTCACCTTTCCTGTCTGTATCGATTAAAATTTGCGTCAAGAATTTCTATGAATTAAAATCAAATATAGACTGTTTGCAGTTGGTGCAATAGTTTCTGAATCCGTCGAGTGATTAGATTTTACTAAGATGATTAGAAAAAAAAATGAAGTTACTATCGCGAGGTGAATTGAGCGAGTATGTGATATGAGTGAGTGAAGGAAATGTGTGCGAGTTGAGTGAGTGCAGTGGTGTAGCCAAGGAGGGGGATGGTTAGGTGTTCTAATCCCTACTTTAGCCACAATAAATGAACAAAAATAATATTAAATATTATAAATATTAGGACTAGTATAATATTCAATGTTTCGTTACGAAAAACTGCTAAAGTAGCACTATTTAGCACCTTGAAATTCAAATTTTCCCGAGGAGAACCTCCGCACCTCCCGCTTTAAAGGGGTGGCCGGAGTTTGCTGTACCTATTATTCTCAAGTTAAACCCCCCTCTTACACAAATCCTGGATACGCCACTGAGTGAGTGTGTGATGTGAGTGTATGATGTGAGTGGATGACTAAGGTTAGTGAGTGGTTAAGGCGAGTGAGTGGTTAAGGCAAGTGAGTGGTTAAGGCGAGTGAGTGGTTAAGATGAGTGAGTGGTTAAGGTGAGTGAGTGGTTAAGGTGAGTGAGTGGTTAAGGTGAGTGAGTGGTTAAGGTGAGTGAGTGGTTAAGGTGAGTGAGTGGTTAAGGTGAGTGAGTGGTTAAGGTGAGTGGGCATTATGTGAGTGAACATGAGGCGAGTGAGCTTGGTGTGAGTGAGTGTGAGGTGAGTGAGTGTGAGGTGAGTGAGTGTGAGGTGAGTGAGTGTGAGGTGAGTGAGTGTGAGGTGAGTGAGTGTGAGGTGAGTGAGCGTGAGGTGAGTGAGCGTGAGTTGAGTGAGCGTGAGTTGAGTGAGCGTGAGTTGAGTGAGCATTATTTGAGTGAGCGTGAGTTGAGTGAATGAGTTGAGCGTGTGAGTCGAGTGAGCGTGGTAACTTACGGTGAATGAAGGTGTGATGTGTTTTATGACAGGTGCGACGGAAACGATCATATTATTTCCGTCGAAAGAAAAAAAAAATAGAAGGAAAAGCAAAACCAAGGGAAATGCAGTAAACTGTTGAGCGTTACAGTAAACGAGCCAAAACGAAAGAAAAAAAAAGAGCTAACGTGGAGTAAAGCTCAGTTAAACACTTGAAGATAAAACGCAGCTTAAATAGAAAAGTTGTGGTTACCAGTTTTTTTTTCCTCTTGCCAACACGTCCTCAGACAACTTGAAAACAGTACTATAGGAGTAAATTTATTCCGATGTTACTGTAACATTTCAAAATTAAAGACATAATATTATTAATTAAAAAATACTATCATCATATTTTGGAGCATGTACCTAACAACATTTACATTAAGTGTTCTGCACTAAGTATTCACTTTTAGACGTAATGTATCATTACAGTTAATTGTAGCTAGTAAACTGAGATGTTACAAACCTAATACTTTTAAATTTCTCTCGCTGAATGCCAACACAAAATTGATCCTAATTCGTAGAAATATTTGCTGAAGTGCTTAACTGTTGTCATTTTCTTATTGACAAGAATATCAGAAATCTATAAATTGAAATTAATATATTTTTATTCATTTACCTAAATATTTTATATCCCATCGGATTTTCTTTTGTTTGAAACAACAGAACACAAACGAATGCCTATTTAATGATTTTGCTGAAGGACTATCTTACGCTCGACATATCCACAGAAGTTGTGTGACGGTTTTGCTCTACGCCGTCAGCACTTCTCGTTTCCATTATACATTTCCGTTCCAGACACGGCTTAACAAGTAGCGTATCCCGCGGGGAGTACATCCAGCCTCGACTTTCATTAAGATTTCTCATGCAGTCCGCTTCCTCTTGCGCCAGTGAAATTACTTCGCCAACAGTTGTTCCCGGAGATTTCACTTCTCGCAGGAGTCCTGAATTAGTTATTTGTCGAGTCCGCTCCAGAAACTGTCAGAGGAAAGAAACTGTCTTGAGCGCGCACATGCGTGGTCGCGGAAATATGCTTGTTCCTGCTTCAAATGCACGGGGAAAGAATGTGGAAAGATTTGCCTAATAATATAGAGTTAGTTTTTTCGTAAAGGTATTTGAACCCGTTCGAAATACAAGTAGTGAATACTGCATTCTAATAAAATATTACTAACTTTTTTTTAAATATTAACAGCCAGAAGTCGAAGAAAAATGTGTTTGTAAAATTATTTATTAAGGCCTTGTTACGGAGTTTTGCAGTGATTTCGAAAATATCTTTTTATTGATACCTAATACTCATATCAAAATTTCGCTGCACAGTTTTGACACTTATATGTTATAACTTGCAGCTGAATTTTTTGTAGAATTGTACTGAATGGTTTTTTAGATTTCATTACCCAAAGTACCACGTTTTTCGTCGTGAAAATAAGCAAAAATGAAGGAAATTATTTTTTTTTTTTGCTGGCGAATGGTACATTATTAAAAAAAAAACGCGTCCACTATTAGTGATGTTCCAATGTTTAACATAACTGAATTTGTGAGTTACTCTGCTGACCTTCGATTTCGTGATGTGCAGTATTTTAAACCTATCAGTACAGACCTAGAAGTTTCGCGGATTCATTTGAGAAGACGTTGGATTTTAAACTTCTATACTCACTCAATACTTTCGCGATTAAGTCAATTTTATGAAAACTCTGCCTTGAGGTTTGTAAACCAACAGCAGGCCTGCATAAAACTGCTCGCGGGCTCCATTATTACTTTATGACTAGATCCATGATTTTATTGCGAAAAGATTTTTGCAACATTTGGTTCCAATGCGTCATGTGCACATCTGCAGATCTGTTACATCGTCTGTGATTGGATGATTTTGCCCTCACTTGCCTTGGCAAATTACAGACGTACGGAGTCACAATAATCTTATTCTGATTGGTGCAGTCAAATGAGAAACGTGTCTGAACAAAGACACGCTGCCAATAATCATGAATCAAAGCTGCCGATGTGCACGAGAGACACTGAAACAAAGTGGGGCAAAAATATTTTGCGACAAAATCGTGGCTCTATTTATCACATGTACAACTGGCCACTCACCGGAGCAGCAGATAATGTACAAGTAGCTGAGTGTATACAGTACTGTGGAGTCCAGCCGGCTGGTCCTTGAACCTGCCAAATTACCGGGTCTCTAGCAATCACGTATATATGGCTTTTCTTTATAAACAACCTGCTGTAGTTTATGTACGTATTGTGGAATATTCTTTATAAGTAAATTATAGTGATAAGATGACGGCAACACGGACAATCCTGATGGCCAGTGTAGGAATTAATATCAATAACATTGGCGAGTAATTTTCGGGAATTCGAAGTTGCTTTAAGGTTGTTTCTACCTTGTTTGCAGCCCTAGAGTCTAAGTGGAAAGTCAGTGTTCAAATCATTTATTTCTCAATATACCAAGTTCTGAAGATAACTCTCTTAAACAGAAAGTGATTTACATTATAATAATAAGGATATTTGCGATATAGCGGATTAAAAAAAAAATTTACTTTGTCGTGAAATAAAATGTTTGCAATGAAAATCAAATATTAAGTATTAAAAAAAATTGGCAAAATATTTATATGAAGTTATCCTTAATGATGTTCTACATAGAATATCTTCGTTCCAAACTCTTTATGTTCAGAATTTGTCCATCGAGAATTTGTTTATTTTAATACAGGTTCGCTTGGTGGCTACAAAGATAACAGACTAGGCCCTTAAAATACCCGTCATCTCTTCGTTATCGTCTACTGCAGACGTGTTTTTGCACAAATAATTTTACATGTTATCGAAATGCGAAAATTTCGACAATATTATTTTTAAATTTCCAGTTTCATCATTACTTAACATAATATTTAAACGGTCATCTCAAATGTACAAACTCTATATTTATGCACAAAAAAACCGAACTGACCGAATAATGATTTTTTTTTTCAGTGGTACGTACAAATTGAAAATTTTGTGGCTCTTGTGTGAGCTAAGTTTCTGTATGTCCGGCATTCTAAATACACTGTTACATAAACTGCGAATGACCGAGAGCATCCATCGTGAATGAATAAAACTTACGAGGAAATTCCGCAGGAAACGATGTCTTTAAAAAATATGAAAGAATTTCCAGCAGCGTTCTCTGCAGTATGAAGCAGAAACATAAAGTAAGAGAGTAGTGGAGTTGAAACGAAATGAGTAACATATACATAAAAATAATACGTGCTTCGTATGCTAGATGTCTTTTTTTGCCTCCTTCTTCTTTGGGTGTTCAGCATACCACATTCCCCGAGAATAATCTCACATTTCTGCAGAAAGAATATTCTCCTGCTTTTTACGTCCAGGTTTTAGCCACAGCATCTGCAATCTCTTTTTTTTTGGTTTTTCTTTGTAAGGTTTTCCCTTTTACTCTTTCTTTTAAAAATACCAAATCATATTCAACAGTGCGAGTCCAATTTCTTTGTATTAATTTTTTTTGCTGGCTTCCCATCTAAGATTCCAGGTAATATGTACGAACTCAAGCATTAATATCGGGAAGGGTACTTCCAACGTACAGTATGAATATCTCTAGGAAAATAATGGCTCGCAGTGTATGATGAATTCAGAATCCAGGGAACTGAAAGTGTAGAGACTGCTCGGTGTGATAGAGGGAGACAACATAAACATTCAGTGTAATACAATGTAGGTCTGGGAATATCGTGTTGTCTAATTCTTAGGAACACCTGTTTTTGGTGAAAATTCTTTTGCTTCAGTTTTCTGCAGTGCCTCGTGTGCACGTATGTAGCTTGGCTTTATGGTCAGTGATTGGTTGAATTAAACTCTCACGTGTCTTAAGGCACCCGCCTACTGGCCGTGTGTTTGTGTGAGTGAGGCACGGCGCCAAGGGCGATGTTGACCGGCTCATCTGGTGTGGTATCGCCTCTATTGCTACACACTGCAGCGGTATCGTAGAACACTCGCCTGACTGACACATTCAGTGGCGACCCCATCTTTTTATTGGTGGAAAGTTTTAAGCAAAGGCCATTCCATGTTTCTAGAGTAGTTTCATACGAATCCTGCGAGTATTTTTTTTTCCAGATATAACAGGTTGAAAAAGTTGTTTTCAGCAATTTTGAGGGACACCGAAATAATTTTTCTAATCGACGTGATACTTTGAAACCACTCTTCAGTCATCGTTTGAAGTGTATTTTCTTTTCGTACATAGACACACTGGGCATATGTGGAGTGTATTTCTTTTTAATATTTACGAACACGCTGCGACGCATTTTAAGCGCTTGGTAGGCAAGGCCCTTAATGTTTTACTGCAACTCACAGACGTGTGTTATTCTCAGTAACCTTATTCTGACTGGTAAGAACAAGCTAGAAACGTATTCACGTAAACACTCTGCCAATAACAAAGAAACAGAACTTCAGAGGTGGAACTAAGGCTTTGAAACTAGTTGGTGCATACATTTTTCCAGAAAATCAGGGGTCCCTACTAATTGCCCTTGCACTCTAAACTTGAATCAATGAGAAATGACCCACTTCAGTGGAATCCAAGTTGTTTTAGTAAAAAAATTAGAAACTCCGGTTCAAACCCTTAAGGCATCCAGTCACTGACGACAAAGCAGAGTTACAGGCGATTACGTCACTGAAACAAATTGCTGCAAAAGTATTTTCGTTAAAACTTCCGGTCTCTAGAAAGGTAATCAAACATAGGCACATGGCCGATAGAATCGCAGATTGTGCTCAAGTATGTACAGGCCTGTGAAGTCTGGTTTCGGTGACTAAATGCTAATGAATCAACAGTGAGTGAATTCCACGTATCCTAAATTAATTTCACCTCTATTTTAACTTATTTGCAATAAATTCTACAGGTCAATCAGTCAGAAACAGATCGTTAAATGGAATACCAGGGATTAACATTTCATTAATTTTAATCGCTGATTTATATTAAGAGTGTAGCAACCGCCTGGCTGCTCGTCCGTTTCAATCCGCTGTCCCATTCACCAGGTGTCTGACCGCAAGCTTGTCATAAAGTACGTATAACATCATTTCAAAGTCAAAGTTTGCATGGATTTACATTCTTATAAGCTGTAAATACCAACGAACGTAATGAAACGAAAAAAATTCTCATTGAAACTACATGTCACGGGCTACTACTCGATAAACATAAACACCCATTACAAAATATTTCTGTGTTTAAAAAAATTGCTTGTAGCAGCAAACATTCAAAATTTCTTGATTAAAAAAAAATTATAATGCATTTTATGTACGCAAGCAGTAGCCGCAAATATGTAATGTCATTGTGAGTTTTTTCATTTAATTATTATTATTCATTTTTTAGCTAAGAACGAAAAACACGTAGATGTTAACTTTGAAATGCTATTATGGGAAAATTGGCTGAACTCATTTTTTTTGTAAGAGAAAAATAGAGAAAACTGTTGTCCCAAGTAACGCGTACCAAACTAACACTATTTTATGCAATTTTAAATTTACAATTTTTTTCTACTTGAACGTCCTTAAAGGGGCAGTATCCTTAAAATCGTGTTTTCAATAACATTTTTGTGTAACATAAAGTATGTATTAACTATTTAAAAAAAGATGGCTAGGAAATATAGAATATGTCAACAGTCATTTTAAGATAATATTTAACATATCTTTACTATTTTGATATTTGTAATAGAAATTATAGGTAAACTAATTATTCGCTGATTTCAGTCTCCTATCAGTAATTATAGATAACATTTAGCTCACTCCAGCTAAAACATATGTCCAATAAAGCTTCATGTCCCTACTAGCTCTGAATTTCAAATTTAACTCTTAAAAATTAGTTGCAAGCTAGCAAACAAAATATCACTAACTCTAGGAAACTACCTCCCGTTCCGAAGGAAAAAAATTTGATTTTTTTTTCTATGAAACAGAGTTAGTTTTGTAGATGTTACTTTGGAGTACATTATCCTCCTACAAAAAAAAAACATTAGCTCACCTAGTTTTCTCATTGTCATTTCAAAGCCAAAATGTTCATGTATTTAGTTTATAACGCCTCCCCCCCCCCACAAAGCCCATCAACATAATCAAACAAAATATCATAGTAAAATTTTTTGTCACTATCTACTCATTTAAAACATATTAAAACAATGTTTTTTTTTTTTTTTTTTTTTTTTTTTTTTTTAAGTACTGAAATTCGAAAATATTTTGTTGCAGTTAGACATTTTTTAAAAATACAAAACTATTTTGTATCAGAATTTTATATAACTAAGCACTATCCCGTGACGTGTGTTTCGTGTTTCATATTGTTGATGGGTTTTCGAGGGGTGTATAAATTTAAAACATGCAAATTTTAACTTTGAAAAGCCATTATGGAAAAAACTGGCTGAGCTAATATTTTCTTGTGACAGGGTACTGTACTACAATGTAACGTCTTCAAAACTAACACTGTTTAAAAAAAATGTAAAATTATGAATTTGCGTTCTGGAACGCCCTTAAGTGGGAGACCTAGATGCTGAATTTAATTTATCGATTTTCAGCAATAACTTCTGTTTTAAAATAATTTTGGTAAATATGGCGAAGTTAAGGCATGGACGATATTTGAAATGAATTTAGTAGATCATAATAGTGTTATATGTTCATCTTATATTGGACTTGCACTCATTCTTGAAAGTTGACATGTAATACCCTTGCAATGATTCTGTACGGCAAATTAATTAAAGATTCAATTATTTTTTATGTCAAGCATTTATCAAGAATACATCCTAAGTCTTGTAAAAGAGAAAATCTGATAGTACAAATTCCAAATATTATGGCTCAAACTGAAAAATACAAGAAAGTGTGCTCAAAATGTTCCTCGCTACAACCCACATTGTGGACAAGTGATAAACTTCGACCTAGAGTACAACATATTGAAGTCTAGTCTGTTGCCAGAAAGTAACATGAAATGTGCTAGTCTCTAGGAAATACTCCGATGATGACTTGGTTCCGAGTGACTGTGGCGAACACAAGAACAATGATACGTGATTTAGACAGCAACCAATGAACAAACTATCTCTGCTATAAATATGTGCCCGTTTGAGATAAAGTGAGCACTCAAAGCTGAAGTTCTAATTTCAGCCAATTTGTATCTTTCCGCGCGTAACGCTAAGGACGGGAAATGTCTAACCTCTCTGGACACGTCACTTGATGTTTGCGTGTGTGAGATAAATTGTGCTGTCAGTAGGAACCTACATAGTTTGATAAAAAAAATATTAATTACATAAATTACAATGATGTCGATTTCGGTTGATTTTGTTTCACAATTGTATTTAAATAAAAAAATACGTGGAACGATATTGCGTAATTTAGATACCAACCATACAAACAATAATGTAACTATTGTTAATTATGAACTATTAAGCAGTAAGTGTTAGTGATATTTTTCAAAGGTTAAATTTATAGTGCTCACTTTATCCTGAACGACCTATGTAATTTTAGTATCCGTCTCACGATACAACACGAAACTATGGGTTTCGCATTAATTTACTAACTAAAGGCCCTTTGCCACGATGCAATGACTTGTACAAGATCTGTTGGAATCTTGCGCGAGGCTTGAAAAGATAACTTCCGTGGAAGATTGTGTGGATGGTTCTGTGGAATATCCTTCTACACGATACTTGCTGCCACACAAATAAACACAAGACGAGTGTTCAGTATTTTTTTTTTGTAATGGTTGTCTTGTGTTCTTCATCTGGTTTATTGAAGTTGTTAGATTGATACGTTATACGGATTGCACTTTGTGAAAATGGGGGAGGGGGTAGAAGTATCAAAAAACTGTGTACTGCAGTGAATTTCTTCGGCAACGAAAGAAAATTGATTTAAAAGTGTGAAATCGCCTGCACATCGAGCCAAGTACGATTCATGGTACACAGCCCCAAAAAAACATTTTATGTCCTGTGGATGCAAATATGCAGGATAAATCGTATACGGTTGAGATATGAAAACTGTTAAATTGTTTCAGTGCACGTATGAGTGTATAATGTCGTAAGCCTACATTGTCAATGTCAAGTATTACTAGTGTATCATAGCCTAACCTGCTTGCAGGACCTGTATGTTGTACGCTCGTTTATTGTTCTGCGTAGGTTTTTGTAGGGATGTAAATGTTGCTACAGTAAAAATATCAAGCCTTGCATAACTATAATAACCACGAATACTGTTCTGTTCTTGAGAAACCTGCATTGATACATTTATTTGAAGAAAAAAAAGTATAATACACTTACAATGTTTTATGTTGAAAACATTATTGTATTATAATCTTAACATAGGCCTAAATGTAAGTAGAATGTAGGCTTAATGATTGATATGTGATTACTGATTAAAGAGTGTACAAAGTTTGAAGTATCACTGTTTGTATAAATTTTTATGAGTTTTTCCTGGGTTTCCTTAGGATTTTTATGTGTTTTTAAGTTAGAATTTAAACTTGTTTTACTTAAATGACATAATGAAACTGTCTTAGCTCTTAATATACGGTACTGTATACAATTTTTTTATACACAAGTAATATTAGAGAAACATTAAGAATTATCTACTACTGCCTCAGTGTGTAGTTTGACAACAACACTACAGTATAAATTTGTGTGGTGATTCTGATTAGGCCTACTTCTGTAATGCTCATGCGATAGTTTCATCAGAAAATATTTACATTCCCACACATCTCTGTGAGCGTTCAGCGTACAGGTTATTGTTAAGCACTAGTTGTATTATTTGGCTGAAAAAATAGTTTGACGTTATACATTTACACAGTTACTGAAAGAATGGGACAGTGTTCATACCTCGACTGTATATGTTTTATCGTAAATGCATCTACGGTACACAACTTATTTTTGGGGCTTTAGATCATTGAGCACGTTGGCCAGAGACGAAGGCATATTGTCACTTGAAAACCAAATTTCTACCAACGCTGAAGAAATCTACTACAGTGTACAGTTTTATAAAGCTTCTACCTGCAATCATCATAAAGTATGTGTCTTCATATTGTATTAATAAAACTATTTCAGAAATTTTG
The DNA here is from genome assembly GCA_003012365.1 of Medauroidea extradentata. NCBI lineage: Eukaryota > Metazoa > Arthropoda > Insecta > Phasmatodea > Phasmatidae > Medauroidea > Medauroidea extradentata. The sequence continues at coordinate 34,361 of PNEQ01041184.1, forward strand.
AGAGCAATATAAAATAAACTAAAGTAAAACAATGCTAGTAAAAATAAACTACAATTCCTGTACCTTTTCCCATATAATACATTCTTCAGGGACATTTACTTAAATGGGTAATGTACTTTCAGACAACAACTTATCATGTAGGGTGAAGATAACGCTACTAACATTATACCTTTGCGTGTGAAAATACAAATCTTAACAAAAAAATAAGGCTGCTGTAAATTTTTGAATACATTCGAATTACAGTAACTAGCGTAAGGTAGGTGGGTGGGTGGAAGGAACAAGTTACAGGATGACTGATAAGAAGACAGTGATGAGTAGAGAGGTATACAGATGTGATGGACAGGAGATAGAGGAAACCACATAATAGAAGTATTTAGGGGTTGTGATACAAGCTGATATAAAAGGGGACAAAGCAGGTGGACAGAGTGGTTAAGAAGGGAAGAAAGGCTTTAGGACTGCTGGGAAGGATGTTGAAGGGAGTTTGTGTTGAAGTGAAGGGAAAGGCATATTGCACGATGGTTAGTTCAGTATTGGAATATGCTGCCGCGGAGTGGGATTCGTACATGGAGGTGGAGGTACAAGTGCTGGAGAAGGTGCAGAAAAGGGCAGCGAGATGGGTGATGAATAAGTGGAAAAGGCAGGGCCAGGCTGGTGAGGAGGAAATGAACTTTAGGCCTAGCGTGTTGATGAAGGAATTGGTATGGAAACAGTTAAGGGACAGGAGGAGAATGGAAAGACTGGCCAGGTTGTATAAGGTGATGAACCAGGAGGGGGAATGGGGCGGTTAGTCTGCAAGCCAAGGGAACTTTTAAGGAAAAAGGAAACAACAGTGAGAAGATTCAGAGGGCGTGGAGGAGAACGGATAGGTGTAGACAGTCAATGCTGGTGAGGGCGATGAGAATGTGGAATGCACTGCGGGAGTAGTGTGGGTTGTAAGGTTTAGGAAGGGACTGGAGGTTTGGCACTGTAGGATGGGAAGAAATCTGCTCGCCACCAGGCAGTAGTCTAATTGCGAGTGTAAATCTTATTGTTATTGTTAGTATATCATCTGTGGACTGAATAAAGCAAAATGAAAATAAATGTAAGAGAGACAAAGACTGCTAGGTTCACTAAGAAGAGGGTTGAGAGTACAGACATACAGATGGGAAGGACAAGAGATATAGGAAGCTTCAGAATACAAGTACCTAGGCATAATGTTACAGAGTGACGTAGGGTGAATAAGGCAAAGAGAGTGGTGTCCAATAAAAGGAGAAGTACTCTAAGAGCGCTGGGCAGGATACTGAAGAGAGATAATAGTGCAGCGATTTATATATATATATATATATATATATATATATATAAACAATATTAGGCCAATATTCCAGTATGCAGCTGCAAAGGGGGTACTTGTACATGGAATTGGACACATGCGGGAGCTGGAGGAGGTACAAATACGAGCAACAAAGTGAGAGAAAGATGAAAGGCGAGGGCAGGCAGGTGACGACACAGGGAACTTTCGGCAATCAGTCATGTTGAAGGAACTGGGGTGAAACTCATTGAAGGAAAGGAGATGTTTGGGATAGCTGGTCACGATGTACAAGGTGGGGAATGGAGAGGGATGTTGGGGTAAATTAGGCTACCTAATAGCTAAGGCAGATTATATAGGAGGGAATAATAGAGAGAAGATGAGGTGCAGAATAGAGTAGGGTAGGCAGTCTATGCTTAGGTAAGTGAGGAAGTGTAATTTGCTTTGGAAGAGCTGAGGATGAGAAGGGTTCAAAGTTTAGTAGAGGTTTGTTAGGTAATTGAAAAAAAAATGTTATAAATAACCACTGGGTGGTTACACAATTGCAAGTTAAAAATATTTTTTTACTATAACAACTGTGACATGATGGCGTGGTCATCGCCATGGAGAGGGAAGTTGTGGTATTGAAAGTGTAGGCCTACACTTGCCCCAGACTGTGTAGCTTGGTGAACGTCTAAACTACGTTTCTGGGGTTAAATAACAGGGGAAGAAAATATTCTGGTTTAATGCAACGTATTTACATAAAGTAAATTTAAATTTTACTCTGTAACTTAACCTACTCGTCGAGATGCACTACGAAATAGTACTACTCCCGACTCTGTTATACGCGAAACACTTGCAAACCATGGCATTTAGGTTAAGTATCAATCATTTGTTAACAAAACAATGGACATTCTTCCTCTGCTATGTCCACGACGTCTTTGTATTGCTTTCTTCCGGAAAGTGATACAATTCACGGCTTTTAAAAGTCATTATACTGATTAGTCAGGACCAAAATACACATCTCTCAGAGAAAAGAGTTATATATTTCAACCCTCACAAGTCGTCCCAGGACGTATTCTCAAACTGCTTCTCGTACAATTGTTAAAGATAATAGTTACACTTTTTTGTGTTCAATAATGTTGTAATTGCTTCTACCGACTTCTTTGTTTATATTTTCGAAACGTTGCCTTAACTATCGCCGCGGGTACTACACTCGCCTCTGAATGGCTAATATTTACATCTTGCAGCAAGCCCTCCACAGAAAATAGCACGCGGTCGATTACCGAAACTTCCATGAAAACGGCCATGGCTCTGCTATACCTTCCACAGAATCATCCACGCGGGCGGCCAAGCAAGATTCCATGAAATATTCCAACGAAAATTCCATCGTGGCAAAGGGCCTTTATAAAAGTCAGTTTGCATGAAAGTGTGGAGTTAAAAAAACGTAGTTTTGTTTTATTGGTATTCAGATTTTTGTCTGATAATTTTTTTCCTTGGCATTGTATAGTGATAAAAAAATTCACTTTTCTTCGATATCGTTGGAAACAAACGGTGTTGCGGTCGAATGTTACGACTGTAACTGTAGTTTGGCAGTGTATTCATTTATTATACATGTTACATACATATGTTATCAGACTGACTTTACATAATTAAGTTATATACTATACCAAGCATACATAAATCACAAATAGATCGGCTCTTCTGTTGTTGACCACTGGTGCCAACCTCTATGAACCAAACTGTATGCAACAGTAACTTGCAGGACGAAGAAGTTTCTTAGCGACGTAGACCACACTGGAGGCAACAGCTCGCTTGTAAAACGACGAAAGGACTCGTTATTTCTATGTACGCTGCGCGAGACACAGCAAAAAAGAACGTAAAGGATAAAGGTATTAAGGAATTCTCATTTATAGCAGCCTTCAGGGGGTTATACCTGTGCAGGCTTCAATTTCCAAGACAGAAGAGCATCGTTATACTAACTGGTTAAATGCTTTAGAGTAAAAGCGCTTATTTTTTGTCACTTAATAGCAAATTTCCGGGTTGACGGTTAACATTCTACTATAAAATATGTTTGTACACGTTGTAACTACGGTGACGTAAGATTTAATTCCTAAATTGAGTCCTACATTTAGCAGTGAGTCATGACAAAAAATCGCAAGCTTAAAACAGTGAAGTAAAGAATTACAATTATGATATTATGGCATGATATTGGGGCTTTCTATAGTTTAATTTATTTCGCAATCAAATTTTTTTCTTCATGAGGTAGGGAATTTTGTTGTATGGATTTTTGTAGACCGGTATACACGAATGTTGCCCTATAAAATCGAAACAAAATATAATTTTCATTTATTTCGAATGGTTATCTAATGAATTAACTCTGTGATTGAGATGATACAACGCCTTTAAATTATATGTAAGTCATCAGCCGAGATGACGAATTTCTAAAACAAGTGATGAAACAGAACTTTGCTTGTCATTTGCATTTATATTTGTATGTTTAATAACTGGAAGACTATCGACACAGACGCTGAATACAGATTTCAGAAACAGCAAATGTTCTACGGGTTCAAGAGCCACTGTAAATTACATGCACAATACAACTTCGTTCTTCGAGAATGTTCGGTTTTGGATCCGAAAGTTCTATTAAAAATCGCCAGTCTTACTCTGATCACTTAACAAGGCATGGCACATGATTCAACGGTACAAGCGTTAAGTTAAAAACAGTACTTTCCTCAAAATCAATTTGTAAAAATAAATAACAGAAATCCTAGACAATTTTTTTGGAAAGTCTTTGAGTAAATATTTTTTTTCGAGTAGCGTATTTGTGAAGAACAATCTCTGACATTTAATTGCGGCGTAACTGTTAACGCTCAAAAAATGCATCATACTGGGTAAATGCTTGCTTATAAAGTTGGCAAATATCGTATATATTATCTAAGATTGTTGTTTTGTAGTTTTTTCCAAAGTGACTTTAAAAAACGTGTAGTTTTATGATATTGTTTTTATCGTTTACTTATGTATAGCTCACTCTTAAGAGGTTCGTGGTACATAATTCTAAGATAAAAACATTAATCTATAACTGCAAGTTTCTTCAAGCAAATTTGCGAAATTTAAACAATAACAATCCTAGACAATACTTTTAGTCAACGTTTTAAACAAAATTGTTTCCAGTGTTACGAACTTCTCTGACGCCGGAACCTCGTGCATTTAACTGCGGCGCAAGAGATCACGCGTAACGAATTAGTAATTCTGGATAAATGTTTACTCATAAAGTTGGCAATTACCGTATCTAGGCTTGTTATTGAATATTTTATCCATATTGGCTTCGAAAAAAGCGTAGAAATCAATTTATGTTTTCAGCGTTTATTTATCTCACACGCACTCTTAAGGGTCTTCTGGAACAAATCCGCCATTGCTGTTTTGTGAGTTTTCAAGCCTTTAGGAGAAATAATTTTATTATGAAATCTAACATTGAAAATTCATACTACAGTAATATTTGAAGAACTCACATTATTAACTGTGTTTGTAAGAAAGTGTTTTTGCATTTAAATTTTTCAAATTAAATTATTTGCTGTTTAATTCGACAAAAAAATTTTTTTTGTGAAATGTTCAAAGAAAATTAATTTCATACAAACATGGCCTATGTACGGGATGTAGCAATAAGGTGGAGCTTGTCAGACTCGACTCTAACAACTTAGCTTCTATTCGCTGCGCGCCTTACTAGCGTGCAGTGCAGTCGTTTTACGGTTTTACTATAGAATTTTAAGCGGTAACCCTACAACTTTATTTGCGGAAAGTTTGAAGTAAAGTCTAACGCATATTTCTAGTGTTGTGTTTTATTAACCCGGAAGTTATTTTTGTACTTAAAACCGTCTAGACTTGCCGTTTTATCCATTTGTGCCTCACAATCGTATTTATAATAACAATGCTACATTTTTAAAATGATTGAAACACAGTTTAAAGTGTGTGTTGTTTTAGGGCATAAACGTTTCGCCAATAAGTTTAGCGGTTTTACGTTTAAACAGACTAAACGCGACATGCTACAACACCGTTTATATGTCGCGCACACGATCCTCTGAGAGCGTTCAAGAGGGGGAAATTCATAATTTTATATTTGAATGAAACAGTGTTAGTTTAATACACGTTACTTGGGATTACATTTTCCTCTTATAAACATTTTTTTGCTCAGCCTATTTTCCCATTATGCCATTTCAAAGTCAAAATTGGCACGTTTTTAGTTGATACACCCCTCGAAAACTAATTAACATAATGAAATGAAAAAAAAAATTCGCAGTAAAAATACGTGTTACAGGGATTTAAGTATATAAAAATCCAATAAAAAACGTTTTTGTATTTAAAAAATAATTTCTAAAAGTAGCAAAAAAATTTTAAAATTAACAAATTTTTTATAAATACAAAACATTGTTTGAATGGGTTTTTATATACTCATAGCCCTAGAGCGGGAAATGTACTTTCACTGTGAATTATTTCGTTTCATTATGTTAATTACTTTTTTTTTGTTTTATGAACTAAAACATGCAAATTTTGACTTCGAATTGCCACTATAGGAAAACTGGCTGAGCTAAATTTTTTTTGTAAAAGAAAAATGAACTCCCGTGTAACGTCAACGGAACTAACACTGTTTTATGCAAATATGAAATTATAATTTTTCCCCATTGGAACATTCTTAAGAGGATTTCACAGTGTTTCAGGCCTTTAATAACCTCATTTAAACTAAGTCAATTTTTACTATGTTCATAGCAAAGGAAAAACTGTTACGCGTATCAAAATTATATTAGCATTTTGTTAAATATACAGCCGTTCTTATTCGGGTGGCATTATGTGTAATCAAGTATTACAAACAGTTACATTATGCACGCAATACAGAAAAACAATTTTTGTTAAATGTGTAGTCAATCTTCACTTCTGAGAACGCAGGTCGAGTAAGAACGACTGTGTCTAATAAAACGCAAAGATAATGTCGATATGTTTAACACTCTCATTCCTGTAACGATAGTAAGATTATGTTTTGAGCTAAATAAAGTTAATGTGGGTTGCGTACATGCGCCTGAAACACTGGTTCTGCCGCCTTAAGGCTTCTGCCTACCTCGGAGCGCGACGGGAGCAAGGATAGGGTTTTACATCTTAAACTAAATTCCGTGTAGCTTTGTCACCCTTTGAGGTATAGCTTTCGTATGACAACCATTTTCTGCATTGATAAGAAGAGAATACTGCGACGTAAACGAAAATGTGAGAAGAATTTTATGAATACAGGGTTTCGAGTGTTTAATCGGCATGAAAACACTTATTTGCTCAAAGTTTTCAGGGTATTGATATAACTTGCTAAAAGATTCCGTAGCAGTGTGGGCCGTATCGTACTGAACAAAAAAGTCAGTGGTGGCGTATATGTAGGTTTGAAAGTGACTGAGATATTTAGGAATATAATTTAACCTGTAACGCCCTATCCTTGCTGCGGAGCTCTGAGGTAGGCAGAAGCCTTAAGGGTATGCTTGTGTGTGTGCGAGACGAAAATCTATGAGGCACTACGTGCGATGTCAGCCGGTAAATGTATTGTGATATCGCCTCTACGCCCACAATCGTAAATGCACACGCTGTGTTCCCGCCGTATTATTTTTACTGATACAAAATTATGTCCGGCCTACACTTATGTCAAAATTGACTTTTCCATTCACTTTGGAGAGGCTCAGATTTCTATATGATATTTTAAGGTGTTTTCAAAGTACCCTGAAAACTATGAACAAATAAGTATTTTAGTTAGCAAAGTATAATATGTTTATTATTGTAGCAATCTTTTTTCAATCTCGATGCAGAAAATGGGGTTTGTCCTAAAGCGATATTTGAGTGTAATTCCCTATCCTTGCTCACGCCACAGAATATAGGAATACAGAAGTGAAACAGCATGTAGGAAGGCGAACTCAGTCACACATGCCGGCAATATGGCTTCGCTGGCCAGCAACATAGCGGACACACACACCAACCAATCAGCGTAAGGATGCAGCCCCGCTAGCCGGCAGCCAAGAGGAAACCTGACACATACACGGGGCTGGCATCAACGGTCTCGGTCAGCCAATAAGTAGCGAAGTTCGCCCGTATAATATGAGCCGTCACGTCAGTTCACATTTGTATTACACTGTCCTCAGGTTGGCAGGGCCTCTGACGACAACAGCGCAACTGGTGGCTGAAACCGTCTCTACCAAACTTGTCTATAATACATTACATTCCTAACTCGCAATAGAGAAAACCATAACTCAGCTCAGCCAGAAATAAGGTCTCGATACATTGTCCAAAGACTGTGTACAGTTACGTCCAAAGTTTCCTTCAACCAAGTGTATCTATGATTGTATACACGGTGAATGTATGGCATCGACACTTCTTGATTTCTAACGACCTCGCTTTCATCGAGATTTTAAGCGTTAGTGGACCAGCACGTAGCGTGGTACGGAAAGTATTTTTTCTTCTATAACTTATAAAAATGTTTCCAATATGTTTATCTACAAAAAGAAGAGATACTTTAAACTTTGTACCTATGGTTTTAAGCAATAGATAAAACATGATTTCCAAGCTTTCCAAAAGTGCTCAAAGTGACTATTTCACGTTGCTGTAGCTGAGAAAATATCAACCGCAATCGTAAAACAAAATCATAGAAACCTGCATTGGACTTTACCATAAACGTTCCAGAGATAGAGACACTGGTAAATCGCGGGAAAAGTTGATTGTTTGCTAGGCTCCGACATACTATGTATAACACTGAAGGGTTTGCACTTATATTGGCTATCGTTTATATGAAGTACCGTGTCCCTCTTCAACAGACCCAATTAGAACTGTGCAGTTTCTACACAGAACATATGTGGTTTGCCAAAAAACTGTTACTACGTGTCATGATTGAGATACTACAGTTTATTGGAGACTATGTTAAATATTTTCGCGATTTTCCAGTGTCTCTATCCATAGATAAAATAACAAGGTCATCGCATGAAGTCCCATTGGAAAACACTTTTCTACGTAAACACAGCACGCTAGTTTAGTACATAGCACCTAGAGGCGATGAGGGGTTTGACGGACATGTTATATTCGTCTTATCGCCTTCCCCGTCCCCGTGCCTCAAACGTAAAAAAAATCTACTATCCACTATCTCTTAGACTTTATACCTGCCTGGTTCGACATCAGGTCCTGGCTGAATTTAGGGAAGAAGAAGAAGATAACCGTATTTTCAATAAGTAGAGCCACGAGTTTTTCATGAAAATATTTTTTCACTATTTTGTTTGAGTGCCTTTCGTGTAAATCAGCAGCTCTGTTTCACAGTTATTGACAGCGTGTATTTCAGACACGTCTGACTGCACCAATCAATCATTTACCGTGAAGCGGAGCTGCTGACGTGCACAGTGAAACAAAATAACGCGAAAATCTTTTCATTGCAAAATGTCGTCTCTTAGGCGTGGCACATATTACATATAAACCTGGAAGAGTTTGTTCGAATTCGTAGGAACTTAAAATCGAAAGAAGAGAATAAATACAAATTCTAGAATTGTAACTACTTTGCGAAATTTATTTCTCTGGAAACAAGGTTACATAATTTTGTTTTCATAATATGTTCACTTGTAAATGCCCTCAAATTTTTTTCACAAAATTGGCAAGAACGATTTTCTAGGACTGTGATTTTTTTTTTTTTTGTTTTTCTACGTTGACCTCTGGATTATTGAAAAGCTCGGTTAAATAATTTAGCGTTGACTTAATTACCACTCCCTTTGAATGTGACAAGTATGGAGAGCACATTCGTGATCAGAGAGTTTTCTCGGTGTACTCCCGCTTCAGTCCCCGGTCTTCGTTCTGCCGCTGTTCCTTCCTCGCCTTATTTCATCTTACTCTCTCTCTCTCTCTTGACAGGCCAGAGCGTGTTTCTCTACCAGGTTTGACACAATGTGGGTTTTACAGTTGCACTTCACAAATACTGACACTTTTTGTTTCATGTAGGCCTACAGCTCAAATAAATCTTACAGTTTAATAACAAGGTAAACCTTAAATTTAAAATTTTAAAAACCCCCGACTCACAGGATACTAAAATTCAAAATCGATCAGACTAGTAGAATTGCTCACATTCACTAAAGAATCAGTAAGAAAGGGGCTGATGATTTTTAAACTGCTAAAAAGATTTACTTTTACCATAGCTAAGAACATTCTCGATCAAGTCAACTTTCAAACAAAACAAACCGCATCAAAATTGGTTCATTCGTTTAGAAGCTACGATGCCCCAGACACACAGATACGCAGACAGACACGTCTAACTTATAACACCATTCTCTTTGCATCGGGGGTTAAAAAATTATGGAAAATACTTAACACATATACTTTTTTTCTAGGCTTTCGACAGAAGTGACACGCAAGGGTGAACATTCTCATGCATTAAAATTACAGCTTCAAAATAAATTCAGTCATAAGAATGGAATTTTGAGACAAATCCTTACAAAATATAAAGTTGTTGTCTAGCGGACGAAATTGGTAAAGACATTTACCACAGAGATTTCTAAAAAAATTGCGAAGCAGGAGACAAAAATAGCGATTGTAATATTCGTCAACGATCGACGGGAAAATAAGACAAACCTTTGGTGGTTTTAAGGAGGCAGCTCACCAAAAATTTTAAAATTTATAATATTTCTATTTGTACGTGATACGATTTGTTTTGTAGACATATTGCGACAGTTTTTTTGCTGTAGTATGTATGTATATATATATATATATATATATATATATATATATATATATATATATATATATATATATATATATTTCATAGCTTTATACAGTCACGTTTCAATGTCAAAGTTTGCATAAAACGGTTTAATGCGTTAAAGGAAGACTAACTGACTTATCGAAATGAAATAATATACACTGAAGAATATTATCACGGCCTGCGTCCAGAAGTGTTTGAAACCAGCGTTGGTTTTTTTTGTATTTATAAACAATCAGAAAATTCTCGTTTTATTTCAATTCAGTTTATTTAAAAAATGTATTTAAAAACAAACCAATGTGGTATTTATATGAATGTTGACGTAGTTCGCGTCACTGTCCGTCAGTGTGAATTATTTCATTTTGCTCGGTCAGTTGGGTATATCTGGAATCTGACATACCGTTATGCGGAAACAATGACAGGTAAAAAAAATCTTGTTATTATAGTAAAAAATAGTGGCAGTCCATGTCCACAAAATCCATATATTTTACAAATAAAGCATTTATTAAAACAATTAAAATTCTTGGTGAACCGCCCTCTTAATAGCAGGCACAGCGTAGAGTGGCTTGATGCGTGAATGTTACCGGAGAGGGAATCACAGAGTATAACTAGGGTGCAGTAGTGAGTCAGGCTCTTCATCGACTCACCGCGGGCTCATGAATATTCATGAGCGAGGCAGGATTCCTCGCTGTAGCACGTGGTACAACCCCTACCCCACCCTCCCTCTCCTTCGTGTCAGACTGAAACACCGCCCACACACACCCAGCCCGACTGTTAATGAAACCGACGTCACCTGGCCAAGCCTCTTACCCTCGTGTTTCTAGGGCTTGCCTTCTCGTAGTGGTATTGTGCCTTGGTGGAAATTGTAAAAAAAAAGGGGGGGGGAGTTTGTGGTTCGTGAGATTGAGTCGCATCCTGGTCGTAAGAAGCCCGATGTCTGCTATCGGCCCTGCATATGGTGCACGAACTCCTCACATCTACGAACATTTTTTTTTATCTTCTAACTTCGGGACCGTGATTGGTGAGAATGTTGATCAATGAAGTAGCTTCGTCAAACTTAAAATTCCCCGCTATTGAGGAGAACGATACGTAAGGCATCAATAGAAACATAACAGGGCTGAAAATAAGCGTTGTATGGTTTGCGGAGAAGGTAAAGTTGTTGAACCTGACGAATTTGTAGACCAGACCGTTTATACTTCTACGACACTATTCTTGTCATTTTACTGTCATCACTAACATTACAACACTAGGTGTTAAAAAAATTCAACACAAGAAACTCAATAAATCAACAAACGGAGTTTTTGAAAAAATCGACACAATGTATTAAAAAATCGAGACGAGAATTTAAAAAATTGTTACGTGTAAATAAAAAGTTAGTACGTGGAATTAAAACAACAATACGCTAAGAGTTACCAGGAAACTAATAAAATGTATTTTTTTAAAAAATCATGAGGACAATAATGCATTAAATACAAAATATACTTAACCTGTACAAGGTGTGAGGTAGAGTAGCCACTCGTATAAACTGCTTGAAGTTACGTGTACTGACAACACGATTGGTTAGTGCAACTGCATCCATGAGGCATTTGTGAGGATATTTAGGATTTCTTTTAGGGTTTTCATAGACGTCATCTTTTTACAGTTAAAACTCGGTGAATGTGTGCTAATCGACACTACGTACAGCTGCTACATGTCACCTGAACGGCTGTGCAGAACACTGCGCCCGTGTGGTAGACAAACCGCCTAGCAGACGTTACACAGGTTGCATAGCGACAGGCGTTATTAATGAGCGTTCGAAAAGAGTACAAAATGAAATTCAACGAGAACCAACGCCTTAAGAGTGATACACAGAAGCGACCTTATTGTTTCTCTAAACATTTTATTTCTTAATCTATCAAAAAATGTTGAGGCGGCCGCCTACTCCACGCTTCAAACGCGTTGCAGTGTGCTCGTAAACAGGTTTATTCTACGAAAATATCCCACGTTTACCCATTGTGCCAACGTACGAAAAGAAAACAAACTTCAGAAAACGTCGGAACCTCATTATTAAGACGCAACGCTAATTAAATCACTGTTTCCAAGCCCTCCAACATGGCTGAAAACGGTCTTTTTAGACTTCCGTACTTCAAAATGTACTAACCGGATGTGTGAAACTCAGGTTGCGACCTGCACTGAACTTAACTGCACACTTTCCACCAATAAAATTATATGGTCACAGCTTTAAGTCCGATAGTAAATATCGTTCGGCGGGAAGCTTGCACGCTAGTTCAGCGCTTGGCTCGTTGAGGCGACGCGGCATTGTATGCGTGCTTCAAGGTCGACCTTACTGCTCCGTCGCTTTTGAGCCTCTCACGAGCGGGTAGGCGCCGCCCTTAAGTAAAATGCACGGTTCTCATTCTTCGAAAAGTAACAGTGGTGCGTCTGCCGATTTTATGAATGTTAGAAGGATGCTTTTACAAAATGCAAACAAACACTTTTAATAGCTACGTTCACATAATCTTTATACGAAAAATTGGTTCATAATATCTCGTAGTTTCATATTTACGTACACAAAAATATTCCCAAACCTCTTTGCTTTAAGGGTGCGTACCGTCGTTAGTAATAACTTAAGGTCTAAGTCGTATGTTTGTTTTTGTCATATTAAAAGTTGTTGGTATGATTAAGGATCACCGCCCGCGTGTGTATGTATGAATGTATGTACGTGTAATATATATAAATAAATAAATATATATATACACGCACACACATATATATAGTGATCAGTTCCAAGGGACCGCGCCCATGTTACAAGGATCCTTCTAGCAAGAAGGTTCGGGATAAAAAAAAGCACTCAAAAATACATTGTTTGAGTTATATTTTCAACCAATTCGTATCCTTCCGTGCATATCGGCTAACAACGGGAAATGTCTAATCTTTGTGTACACGTCAGTTAATGTTTGCTCGTGTAAGGAAAATTGTGCAGTCGGTAGGAACATATATATATATATATATATATATATATATATATATATATATATATATATATATATATAGATTGAATAAGTGTTTATTAATCATATTATACAAATTTGTCGAATTCAGTTAATCTTATTTCAGTATTGTTTCATTTCAATTGGAAAATACACGGAACTATATTCGGCAATTCGCTGCCAACCGTACGAGTACGGTAACTATTGTTAATTTTGAATCATATGTAGTAACAACTAGTGATTTTTTTTCAAAGGTTATATCTTCAGTGTTCACTATATTCAGAGCAACCTACACTATTTTACACCATGAGTCTGATTTCTTATTATGGAACGAATTTATAGTCATTGTCAACCCGAAACTTGGAGAATAAATAATTAATGAAGGGTGGCATGAAATTAAATCCAACAAACGGAGCAAGGGCGCGGGAAACGAGATTATCCACCGACCAACAGCAACGTCGGCCACGTTTCCTACAACGGACAAATCCAGGACCAGCTTCGCCGGGGGTCGAACCCGGATCGCAATGGTGGGAGACCACTAAGCAGATAAACGTTCACTTATATAATTTGTATGTTAATTGTTAAACCCAGTACAAATTCGTACATTGTAACGTGCAAATTATACTGGCGTTAGCCTACCGCTGTAATAAAATTTGCATCGTTAATAATTTCAAACTGTACACAGGTGCAGAAAGACTATCGTTAATTTTCATTCCACCCATTGCTCTGCGTATGAGGATGAATTTTTATCGGTCGACATTCGACGCCACAATTGCTATGCACAGCTGTTGAATATTTTACGTTGGCATAGCACACCATGTAGCGTTCTATGTGCAATGCAGCCTACGGCTATAGCAGTATGCATTTCACACACACGCACACACGCACCCTTCTTCCCTCACATGTATGTAATGTAATTCGGGGGAGATGCCAGTCATAGGCCTACAGGTTTTTTGTGTGTGATTTATTAATATTTAGTGTTTTAATATTGACATTCGCAAATGATCAACGAAAATAATATCCTATCATAGTAATTGTTTGCACATTTATTCAAACACTACGCATTTAAAATTCCTTAAATATTGCATCTTCTTCCTAGTTAACGTATATGATTGCATGTCTCTTTATTTGTAACGCATGCGTTTATATACCTTTCATGCGATTGCGATGAATTACTATGACTTATGTGTGTGCCTGCGAAGGTTATATCAACATTACAGTAAGCATGACAATTGCTAGACACAATTATTTTGGTCATAATACAATCATATATTTATAAGCTATTTGTAAATAAAAGCGACATTGTTGTTTAGGAATATTAATGGCCACTCTAGAAGCATTTTGAAACATAAATATTTTTCACTTAATTTTTTGCACACCCCATTTTGCCTCCCTTTCATGTGTGTGTATATATGTGTGTGTACGATATATATAAAAGGAGTGGGGATTGCAAAACGTCACCAGGGGTGGGAGCAGAACGGGGTGTCCAAAAAAATGTGAAAAATTTATTTTTCAAAATGTTTCTAAAATCGTCATTAATATTCTAAACAACATTATTGCTGTTATCTAGAACTAATTTATAAAATTAAGATTTTACTATGTCCAAAACAATTGTGTAGATTTTTCCGAGCTTACCATAATGTTGTTACATCCGTTAAATATTGTGCCAAGGAAAAACGCACAGTAAAAATAAAGAACAACGTCTAGCTTCAATATTTTTCCAAACATTGCACATGTGATTTACATAAATTTTCAAAATGTAGACACCATTATTTACATCTCAGTTCCTCATATATTTCTGTGTACAAGTTATTTATTCCCTCCGGTTCTTCTAACCATCCTGAAATGTATAACTTCGCACTAGACAGGAGTTTACGAATGTGTACGGTCGTTGAAACCTTTCTCAATAATTTAATGAAAGTTTTGCGCCCTTTAACCTTCAATAATATAATAATGGTGCTCGTTTTTTTAGACTTGTCTGAAGTTTCAATCTGTAAATAGTAAGACAGACTGCCGGAACGGTAGGAAGTTTCTTTAGAAGACTCTTCTGTATAATAGACTGCGTGTAATGTTTCACGCAACAGGCAGTCCACAGTTAAAATTACGAAAGCCTGCTACATCATGTAAATTAACGCAGCAGAGTAAATTTTAATAATTAATCTTAACAGGAGCTACAAATGAATCATATTATTTCTATAGGTACGACAACAGTAAAACGATAAAATTTTCAGTTTTGAATATAATATGTCCTATTGTTATATTACTTTAAGATCTAAAATTATTGGTTCCATGTATTATTAAAGTGATAATTGGTAAACATAATATTTAAATTTCTTCGCTGTAAATTTTTGCACTTCTTTGATTTCTTTAAACCACAAAATTTTACTTCATACTGACAACATGTTTAAAGAGGTAAAAGCAAGAATTATTTTTTGCGAAGATGGAAAACTTGATAAAGTTAATAAATTGACTTACTGCTTGGAAAATGAACTGGAAAGGCATTTATTAAATGTTTTGATTTTTTTCTCTTGCTTCTGTATTTTTTAAGAAAACTTCGGCAAATTAAACATGAAAACACTTTCGCTCCCAGTTTATGGAGACGATTTTTTAATTTCATTTCAAAGTTTCCTCAACTTTATTTGTGTGTCTGAGTTTATTTATCGTTCGGCTTTCTCTGCCTTCAGTCCATCTTTTACCTGGCAAGTTTTTGCACAGACGTAACTTTTTTTCAAAACAGGTTAATTGCTTGCTAGCTATTGCTCGTGAATTTGTTTGCGTGGTTTTCAATTTAATGTTTCTTTGAATTTTGAAAAAGTTCAGGCCGAGTACTCCAAATTATCCTAAGCAATTCGTATAAAACATGTATTTATTTCTTCAATATCTTTTGAATCAAAAATTAATTTAAGAAAAATAAAAATATTATAAGTTTTTCATAAACACTTTTTGGTACTTAAAATTTAATGTAGGTCTAGTATTTTTACTACTAAAAATACTAAAAATTATAAATTACCGTAAAATTTTTAATTTAATTTTTTTAATTACTGGCGCCAAATGTTTTTTGAAAATTCTGAGTAGTGCAAAATGATTTTAAGGGTCGTTAATCATTATTTTAGAAAAATTGCTTTTTTTTCTTCTTATTGTTTTAGGTACTCGTTCTGCTCTCCCCCTTTTTTTTCGTTTTCCAACTCCTTACCCACTTTTTTGCCCCTCCTTCCTTTGACTCTTGTTTGTGTTTGTGTCTATATATATATATATATATATATATATATATATATATATATATATATATATATACACAAATATTCGTGGGTGCACGCACAACTTATTTCAGTTTCTCTCGCAATTAATTTTTCGTAAACAAAACTTCATGCACATTTAGGAATCATATTATAATAAATAAATGCATTTACCAAGACCTTGTAACCATTCGTGGACATTCTAAGTACCTCCAAATAAAATTTTTATTGATTTGATGATTGAATATTAGTACCACAGTGACTGAAAATATTAAAGTATGAATTTTTAAGGAAATACACGAGTTTAGTAAATTTTGGTTCACTCAAACTAACTACGATGCATTTATTGTGCATGGATGTTAAGATAAGAGTAAAATTTCTCATTTAGGTAGTAATTTAAGTTACGTGGTGAAAGATACATTGGCATAGACAGTCTCAAAATTAATATTTTCATGTTACAGTTTTCTGTCCTTGTTCAACATAACATTTTTAATATTAGTAATAAATTAATTCTTTCATGAGCTTTACCCAACGCTAACAGACTTATTGAACAGAGATTTTCCATTTTACATATCATAATTTACTTGAGAAATCATGCTGACGGTTAAATAAATAAAAAAGCATGGCGGAGGTAAGACGTGGCGATCAGCTTATTCACTTTCTTTAGCAGCGATCCTGATTCGATTCCCGATGGGGTCGTTTGGCCGGCGGTTTTTATCACGGCTTTCTCGCTTTTTCCTATACTGTATTCCACCATACATGCCACACGTGATTCTTTCGAGGTTTAGAGTTGTTGAAGGAGAGCAGAAAATCAGGGTTTGTTTTAACTTGCTTTTGAAGTTTTACTGGGTTCAACCATGGCCAGTGACACTCTTTCTTACTGTAACATTTGGTAATTTTTTAATGTACAACTGCCAGTCTGAATTAACTAAAATAATACTGTGTGTTTGTCGCGCGCGTTGCACGCAACCTACAGCCCGTCATTTTTTGAACGATTCTTGCACTAAGTGTAAGTTACAAACTAAATAAGTATGTCGAACATACTCTATTGCAGCTAATGGCGTGTCACGGAAAACCGGAGAATGCACACGAACAGAGAGACAAACAAACAAAAGGATTTTGTGTGTATTCTCTTGTTTTCTGTGACACGCCATTTTCTGCAATGGCGAGTATTCAAAATACCGTAAAGTGGGTATACTTTGCACCAGCATGGGTACATTCTAAAAAACAGTTTGTAACTTTGCCACATGTGCGTATAGGAGCGCTAAGAAAGTAGGTATGGTAGAATAGTTTCCCAGACATCCATGGTAGCACTCCTAAACCTTTTATAAAACAGTCAAATGTATACTGAAGTTACCAGACTTGTATTGCAACAGTTGTAACAGTTTGCATATTTACAAGACGGAAGTATGGCAACTGTCCCATATTGCTTTTACGTTAATTACTTCCTAAACTTTCCAGGAAATTTTTTTACGGTGTAACGTTGCAACACCAAAAAAAATTATAGGTTGTTTGGTGAAATAAAGACACATCACGACTGTATATTTAAAAAATTATAATAAAATACCACCGAACACAATCACTTGTCTTTCAACTATCAGCATAGAAAATATATTTTTTGGTGGTGCAAAGTTACACATGCTGATGCAATGTATACCCAGTTTGCGGTACTTATTTAGTTTGTAACCCAATATCTGTGATTGCTAGCGACGTCAATGGGAAATATCCATAAAGACTAGGTAATGGGGTCGCGGTTAGCGCGGTAGATAGCGCACTTGTCTCCCAACAAGTTGATCCGGGTTTCCTCGGGGATCTCCCGTTTCATTCCGGCGTTTATCCATTGTAGCGCCTCATTTCAAGCCATTCTCTGGGATAAGCGGATAATTGCAGGCGTCCAATAGTAAGCAATTAAGTACGATACCCTGGCATTCAGGTACGCTCCCCATCCATTAATTCTAGCTAGGGAAAGGAAAGTTTCCTAAGTTAAATTACCTACCTGTTGGATTCCAATGTTCTGTACACACTCTAATATGGTCTGTTCGCTCGTTGTCTACATCTTCAGGGGCACAACATCTAAAATAATCCCCCCCCCCAAAAAAAAAAAAAAAGAGATGGTGATAACATAACAATTGCTCTTTTAGTTTTCATGATTAAGAATGTACAATGGTCACCATATTGGATAATGGTGCTATGTTTTCATGAAATTTATTGTTATATAATATCATATTACAAAAGTAAAGAACATGTAAATTTATTGTACGTAGACAGGCAGAGATAGAAGATTTTTCCTTGCTTCAAGGATTCAAAAAGGGGGGATATCTGTGTTCCTGAGAGAAGCAGCTAATGCACACATGGACGGTTCTGAAGTATACACGTGACTGTGAATAATAACACAACGAAAATTGAACTCCGCGAATTTTTTTCGCTCCCTACCTAAAGTCAGGATCTAAAAGGAAGTAATTTGTATTAAAAAATAATGCGAGTTCTCGTACAAGTTACCATATCCGGAAACGCTACTCTGTATCCAAACAAATCCACTTTGAAAATGTTTGCTATTCCAAACTGCTCATATAAGAGCTTGATACGTTGTTTTAATCGTCGATGACCATATTCAACTATATACATTCTGTCCAGAAAATATCTCTTGTTCAGCACACCACGCGAATCCTGGACTAAATTGGAGATGAAAATGTGGCAACATAGCTCTGTAGTTAGTCCCCTTTTGTGCTTCTCAAATATCTTACTTATCCGACTACTTCTGTTCTGACCTGCATATCATGCGTGCAGGATAAAATCCCGACCAGCCCAACCATGATACTACGATTTACTCGACGTACACTCTGTTTCATAAAAGTTTGGATAAATCTGACCGCAACTTATGGGCAATCATTTTCAGTATTTTGTGATTTGCTGCGCAATGCAAGATATTTTTAGCTCTAAAATGAACCTAAAATGTCTATTTCAGCATATGTACTGCAAAGTTTGTTTTGTGTAGTGATACAAATAACAAAATATTATAAATTATTGCTCATAAGTTGCTGTCAAATTTATCCAAACTTATATGAAATGGAGTATAACATACATAAAATAATACCAAGACGTAAAGTGCAAGAAGGGACTTTCTCCGTGCAGTGTTGCCACATTATGCACTTAAAATGTAAAATGTCGTCGTACTACAGCCACTTACAATTTTGTCTTCAATTTAGTCCAGGGTTTGCCTAGTGTGCATATATAGTTTCCCAGGAACATGATTAATTATTGACAAGAGGAGTGCGAGGCGAAGTGGAAGGAAAGATTTTCGAAGTGGTTGATTCATGGACAGCCGCAGTGTCGTCGGAAGATGCCACAGGAATGTTATGATGGAAATGAGTTACGATGGCGTCTACTTCCGAACAGCCGGGTGGTTTTTCGTGATTCGGGGTGAAGGTGTGGCAGAGAAAAAGCTGCGTGGAGAGTGGTGCTTGGATATTGGAAATTTTAAGCGGTTCTGGCGAGCCTTCAAAATGGACTGTGAACGCGAGAGAGAGAGAGAGAGAGTGAGTGTGTGTTTGTGATAAAGAGAAGAATGAAGTTGATATAGGACGGGAGTGAAACAGAAAAATCAATGGAAAAGGTCATCTCAAAACAATCACATCTATATGACGAGCTCACTCCGGCGTACAAGGTAGACGCAATATTGATGCTCAGTTCGCGCGCGCACACACACACACACACACGCCTATACACACACACACGCCTATACACACACAGATATATACAGGATGTCCCATAAGTCCGGTCTCGTAAAGTAAATAGCAATCGGCGAAACGTGGAATAGTTTAATGGCGATGTAGTGTGTTGGCGTAAGACAACAACAGTGTGTTCAATTCCATTTGTCATTACGGCAGAAAGTGTTCAGATTGATGGTCGCGATGTGCTCTGCACGTGTGTATGCGATGGTTCAATCTGCTTTGTACACAATGTGACATGGCCGGCGGGATGGAGCGGCATGCAGCAGTAATGTTATTAACAATAACGTTGCATTACATTTCACCTTTTTAACTTTCTTAATGAGATCGGACTTTTCCTATGAGACCGGACTTATGGGACACGCTGTATATATAATGTCAACAAACAACCTTATAACAAGCACATCATGCGAAATTTCGGGTTAAATTAAAGACAAAAATGTACGGAGACATTTTACGTGCATAATGTGGCAACACTGCACGGGGAAAGTCCTCTCTTGAGCTCCACGTCCAGGTGTTATTTTATGTATGCCACGTCAAGTAAACGTAGAATCGTGTTTGGACTGCTTGCGATTTGAACCTGCTCCTATTATATATAGTTCAGAACAACAGTAGTAAGATATCTGTAGAGCGCAAGAGGGGACTAATTGCAGTGCTATGTTGACACATTTGTAAATAAAATTACGTCAAAATTTGGCCACTAACAGTTTCGTTGGTTGTTTCTGTATTCTTTGTATGTGTGTATGTATTTATATGAGTTTATATATATATATATATATATATATATATATATATATATACACGCATGTGTGTATGTATGCACGTATGTGTGTAAGTATGTATGTGTGTGTGTAAGTATGTATGTGTATGTATTTATGTATGTGTGTATGTATATATGAAAGTGTGTATGTATTTATGTATTTATGTATGTATATGTGTATGCATGCATGTATGTGTGTGGAACGTATGTATGTATGCATATGCGTGTGTTCAAGATTAAATTAGCAGTTTTGACCACTAGTAGTTATAATTTCTTTTCGACTTGCCTTTATCTTTCAGACATTTGTTAATATTAACATAGTAGTGTTAACCAGAGTATATATTTCACTGAACTCAAAAATTAAATACTGAAATAAAATATATTTCTTGGCAAGACTGTCTTGAAAAATACCTATTTTATCCTGAACTACATACATACACATACATAGATACACACGAAGGGTGAGTTATGACTGATGTATGTATAGGATGTGTGGTGACAGTAGCGTATGGAAATAAAGTCGAAAATGTGTTTTCTAATTTGTTCGTAATGTAAATATATTTAAGTTAAAATTTATTTAAAAAAATCTAAATTTACTTGATCCTCCATTATTTTGACTATGTTCAGAGCATCGTTGCTTAATATCAAGAAATGTCATTTTACGGTTTTTTTTTCAGAACACTATTCCACACAGTATAATTCACATTAAAGATGTTTTAACTATCTTTCTCATAATCTGTAGCGACGCTAAAACATCACCGTCTGTCATAAATCAGCTTTGTATAGGCTATATAAAGTCACAAAAAGTGACTTTGTGTTATTTTACCACAAACACGTAACTAAAAATAAATATTTTTATTTGACGAACTTTTACATCGCGATGTGTGATCTCAAGTTTAAGAAATGTGAATGTTCTATTAAACATAAAGTAACGGCAGAATGTTTTTCAGGGAAAGAAACCTGCACAAGTACTCTATAATCTCTTCGCCTTCATATTTTCGCCAGTAATTACTTTTAAAATGCCGAGGCGCACGAGTAGAGACCCAAAATTATTGTTATTTAATCGCTAAAGATAGGGAAACTTGGGTTTTTCATTTCAGAAGACGTTAGAATTCTAACTCCTGTACACCTTAACTACTGTTGTGACTGGGTCATTGTTACTGAAACTCTTCCTTGAGAACTGTGAACGATCAGCAGCCATACTTGATAACAAGCACTACTCCCACCTACACACGTGTACAACTGGCCACTCACTGGAGCAGAAGCCAACGTGCAAGTAGCTGAGGACATAGTGTATACAGTATTGTGCAGTCCAGCCTGCTAGGCGTTAATCTAGAGACATTTTACAGGTCACTATTCATCGCTAGCGTTAAGAGAATGATGTTTAGGGCGTAAGACCCGTAAAATTTAATTTTTTATTTTTTTATATTTGTGCTTAACACTGTTGAACTTTTCCGCATAAGATACCACGCCATTTCCCCAAATAAAAAAAAAATTAGGCCCGGCCCGCATTCCCGGGGCGTCTCGTCCTCATTGCGAGGTGAGGCGCAACTAGAGCGTACACATTGGGACCAGAAAGATGGTGAACTATGCCTGGCCAGGACGAAGTCAGGGGAAACCCTGATGGAGATCCGTAGCTTTTCTGACGTGCAAATCGACCGTCGGAGCTGAGTATAGGGGCGAATGAATAATCGAACCATCTAGTAGATCGTTCCCTCCGAAGTTTCCCTCAGGATAGCTGGCGCTCTGGGGAAAGAACGAAAGAGTCACTCATCAAAAGTCATAAAATGCCCATGGCGGTGTTGCCATAATCAAAAAAAGTAGTAAACTAATGAATTAAAAATTACAGGAACTGAAAGTCAGTGTATCAATGAATTTTTTTGACATGTACGACAAAAAGTTAGTTTTGAAAATTTCGGCAGTAGCCAAAAGTCAAAGTTATGCAAAAATGTACTCATTTTCATAAATTTTTAAAAAACACAAAAATTGTATCGCTTTGGGCTTGCAAAAGTGTCTTTGTTTCAATAAAAGTATCAATATGAATTATCTTGTTTCTGCAAGTTAATTATTTATTAATATTTAGGCTACACTGCAACTGCCATTGTGTGATTTTGTGATTTTCATAGGTGATTACGCTTAAACTATGGGACCTATTTTTTTTTTTTTTTTTTTTTTTTATTTTTGGTAAATTGAATTTTTTTTTACGTGTTAAAATTGTACCAGTGTTTGGATTTTTTTTTTTTTTTTTTTTTTTTTTTTTTTTTTTTTTTTTTTTTTTTTTTTTTTTTTTTTAATTTTTACGGGATCGGTACGTCTGGCATTGATTAAAACATCTCCGACATTTAACCTACACGAGCCGCTGAAAGGGACAACGGAAGAGTGCAATTTGACCCGTTGTATGGGGTGGAGACCTTGTAACGCCGATGATCACGTTCGGATACATCAATTTCACTGGTTGTCATTCCGTTTGCTCTTTACCCTTCCTCTTCCCCGTATTTTCCGACCAAAATCGTACACGTCTGACCGAAGTGGCATAGTAGACAGAGATACGCTAATTTCGCGTTAATTAATAACTTCAGACAGACTAGGCTGCAAACTGCTGTTTGATTCCTCGACATCTCCCATTAGCATGGTATAGCTAGAGATGATGGTATATCGCACACTTATATCTGGTTTCACATTCATAAGATCAATGCATTTTGAAGTACAGTAGTTTAAAAAGGACTTTACGTCGGAGGATTCCGAAACAGTGTTTTAATTACCATGGTGTCATAACAATGGCAATCTATCCTCGTCCGAAATATGTTTTCGTACATTGGCACATTGCATGTAGGTGGACTATATTAGTAGAAAAAAGTATTTACGAACACATTTCAACGCACTTGAAGCACGTGACAGGCTGAGTCCTTAACGGCGTTCACGTGGGAAAAATTAATAATTTCATATTTGCACGGCATATTGATATAGACGTATAATTTCCACTTGTAAAATTATTTTAACTCTCATAATTTTCCTATAGTGATATGACAAAGTCAAAATTTGCACGTTACGGAAATATAGTAGGCTAATAACAAAAACCAAGTGTCCTACTCAAATGATATAATTTACACTGAAATTAAATACTATGGGCAATATGCATAAATATTTAAAACACACAATGAAATTCATCTGTACTTTAATTTTTTTTTTGAAAATAATAATTTACTTTATTTATAAAATTTTTAAACAATTCAACCCTGCTGACGTGTTTTCAAATTTTTAGCATATTGCCAGTAATATCTAAATTCACTACAAATTTTTTCATTCGAGTAAGACACTTGTTTTTCGTTATTAGTATGTTCCCGTAACTTGCGAATTCTGACTTTGGCATGATGCTATGGAAAAACTAAGAGAGCTAAACAATTTTTACAAGTGGAAAATGTAGTCATAAATAACGTCTATTAAACGAACTCTAAGCCGTGCAAATATTAAGTTATTAATTTTTGTCACGTGAACGCCCTAAATAGGGAACTGTATATAATTCAGCGCTAAAAGCATTTGTTTAATATTGTACGATTATCGAAGATATTCGCAAAACTAAACAAATAGCGACCATAAGCAATAGAATTTTCCAACTTTCTGAACAAAATATATTTCTCCAGTAAGGTAGCGTATTTCTGTACAACAATATCTGACGCCTAAATATCGCACATCCAATTACAACGCAGCAATTTACGCTTAACAACTGCATCATTCAGAGTAAATGTTTGCTCAAAGTTGAGTAATATAATTATCTAAACAATAAAACACCATAACATTAATGTCGCATGTAATTAAATTGCCCTTAATTCTTCAAATACCTTGGGGAACTACAGGGATATATTTTATGAGCAGAGTGTTTGACGTGGAACAAAAATATTCTTCGACGGCCTGTCACGTTTTACAAAGTATTTTGGACTTTTACAAATAAAAAAATAATCATTCTTCGAAACTGGTTGCCAAAAAATTTGACACTTCCAACATTTGTTGTTATACAAAAATGTTTGTAAATATACAGGCATATTTGTACATTTATAAGCGTTTTCTCTAAAGTTTACAATCCTTTGGAAAACTTAAAAACTATTTTTAAAATTAGTTTTCAAAGAATTTTTTTGTGAAAGTATTTTTTTTTAACCCAGACAGGGTTGTTGTTTTGAGCTTTTTGAATAATGGCTTTCAAAATTGTGTGGATTTAAAAAGGTGTTTTTAGCATTTATTGGTCTACCACACACTCTTAAGGCTGACATGGTGGATAAAGAAGGAGAAAGTGTAGCCACAAGGGCTACTGCTGTGCTATTCTATGTGGGCGGCACCAGACCATATCTGATCCACCAGACCATGTCTGGTCCACCCCGGACTCTGCGCCCAGAGATGGCCCTTTTTAATCCGCCGAGTGCGACACATTAAGCCGTGATGGCTGGAGCCGAGGGACGCCGGCGATGAAATTAGCCGCAGGCCAACAAGCCGTGTCGGGAGGTTAGGGAGGAGTCCATGAGTGCTCTGGAGGGGGGAGGGTGGTAGTGTCGATGAAACACCGCTTAAAATATTCATCCCACTGAGTGCTGGCTGCCGGAACAGGAACTGGCTTTTGTCAGCGCCGAAGATTGAAAGCGAAACTAGGAGTGGGAAGTTCTCCGTAACACATACATATATGGCCCGAGTTAGGACGGAATGTGTGAATTTTGTGTGGTGACCAGTAGGGAAGGGGAAAATACTCAATGACCTGCACGTTAGTGTGATGTACAACCATAAGCTATGGTTGTGCATCACATATGTTGTGCGGTGCGCTTAAGTAATGGCTAAGTATGTTAGGTTTGTGTTGCTATGTATGTGTGCACATTAGACCCTTGCGCATTAAGTGCACCGTCCGCTTGCCCTGGTTCTAGCGGAGAGGAGAAAGTCCGCCCGCGCATGCGCGCAAAGGGGTGGCGAGTAGGAAGGAGGGAGTATTGATCGCGGGCCGGTGAAAACTATTGACCGCGAGGCCGGGCAGAGGCTCGGCAATGAAGTTGAACGCCGCGGAATATAACAGTTCGTGTAGTTTGGGAACTGCGGCAGCGATGAACAATATTCGCGGCAGTATTGCAAGTTTGTTAACTTGGTCAGTGAACGTGGTATTGTAAATGATTAATTGATGGCTCGGGTAGAGAGTCAACTATTGATAGAGGCACGATTATTTCGCGTATTGATTCTACGTCAGGTTGAACGTCAATAATGTATACTTCACTCCACCTTCTGTGATTAGACGAGAGCGGTTTTAACACACATTTGACGACTGCAAGCCAGTTATAAATAAGGAAACAAGTCGTGGAGATATCACGTGCTACACGTTTGTACTGTTAGAAGCCAATGGATACTAGGATTCACCCGGTACACGTATAGAACTGAGAAGTCTAGGCTGTTGCCAGATGAATACGCGAAATACTCGTGCCTCTAACTATTGATCGCGAGGACTGGCAGGCGATCAGGACGGCGCGGAAAATTACTGTTCGCGTAGTTTTACAACTGCCGAAGCGATGGCACTATGCGCGGCTATATTAGAATATGTATCTCTGTTATTGTAAACTTGTAAGGCGAGTGCAGTATTAATGGTTGGTGAAAAATCACTGTGTAAGGCTGCATGAAGGCCGGGAGTTTCGCAAACAAAGTGGCCAGGCGGCAGGTCTGGAAATTTAAAATGCGGACGTCACATTGTGATTGTTAGCGGTCTAGGCGGCAAAACTGGCGTTGCAGCTAATGTTAACGGCATGTTATTCCGTTTATACCGAGTGCTTATTGCACTTACTAGTTCATCTTTGGAGGTGTGCGTTATTTGAGTAAAAGCCTGCCTATTTTGACGGTAAATGTGTGCGCGTTGTGCTTCGGCTGCGAACTGGTGTAGGAGAAAAATTCGCCTATTCTTCTGGTATCTTCAAAAGCTTTGCTGGGCTCAGGGATGGGCCTAGTTTTTAGACCAACTTTTGCACCAGGCGGAACAGGTTTGGACGGACGGCAATTTCACCAGGGTCAGCAACTAAGGTATTGTTTCGGCGTTTGTTTAATTCTCCTCTTGAACAGGACGGACGCATAAAAAATCAAATTGCAAGAAGACTAAGTAACTGTTTAAAGACAAGTAACATATGTTCGGCTAGTCAAGAAATTATTCTAAATTTGTCATGTACTAGTATCATAATTGTATACCAATTTATATTCAGTATATAGTACTTTCGATAGTACGACTTTTGGATTTTGAAATCGAGATTATTCCGAATTTGTTTGCGCATTTATGGGTAAATGTACCCTTGAAATTCATTTACATTTTTGTAATGCACATTATTGTTGATAGTAAACTGATTGAAAATAGACTAAGTGCATACAAAAAACTGGTTGAAAATACAATTGGTATATGTTATACTTTAAGCTATTAAGGTGAATAAGGTAAAAATTTTGCTTAATTCCAGATTGATTTTGATATCATCGCCGTTGGGTGTGATGAGAATCACTGTAATTTTCTATGACGTTGTTTTTCCTGTATATTTATTTGTACTTAAAAACTCTGATTTGCTTACTCTGAGAATAATAAATATATGTTGTGTATTTACTTAGGTGTTTGCTCTTTAAATGCACCACATTAGAATCCACTATCCTATACTCAAGTCCCGTGTATTCGTTCTTTGTCTGTTGTTCCAGTAGGTACCAGCTATGGTGGATAAATTGCCGGGACTCGACAATTGATTTTAACATGCTGGTCATTGAATTCGCTAATTTTTCCTTTAAAGTCGATGATAACTAGTTTTCGATTTGTTCATAAATTGAATACAGTGGACAAATCGCTAATGTAAGTAAATATCGTATGAGCCGGTTACCAGAGGGCCAAGAATTCGCGCCATCGATGAGGGATTGCGACTAGGCGCCTGTAGGCATCTGTTGGTCGCGAATGATGACATGGAATGAGTCCCTACAAATGAAAAGAGCCGGATGAAACGAGATATTCCCCTGAAAATCCGCCAACCAGCAGCATCGTCCGTCACGATTCCCACATTGCGAACATTCGGAGGCCAACACCGTCAGGAATTGAACCTTCATCCCCTTGGTGGCCAGTGCGTCATCCGCGGTCGCAAATGGTATTACTAAACTCGACTTTTAAACGGAAGCTTTTCACATTAAATCATTGTTTAGACTAGGTTCCCAAAACTGACGTATTTTTGGGGGCACAAGCTAATACCCAAACCAAGTTTAAATTTGTGTAATTTTAGCAACTGACCCTTGAATAATGTAACACTTCCTGGCGGGTGTTAAGCCAATAATAAAGAACCAACTAATTGGGGATCAAATCATGTTGTATCACTGTTCATCCAGTGACAAGCTGCTATCTGCTTTAGCACACAGATATTACTGAAACGAGATCGGGATTGGTAGGGCGATTTAAACGCACCGAGCCACGCCATTCCCCCTCCGTCTATCCCTCATTGGGCGATAGGCCGACAGGCGGGGCTGCCTCCCCCCCCCCTTCTTTCTGCTGACGTCACGGGATGTCTGGGTGGCAAGCAGCTGTTCTCACTGTAGGCCGTCCTTCGAGGGCTGCCCTAATATCTGGACGTTTCGTGGTATCCTGTCTCCTCCCCATCTGTGAGGATGATGTAGGTCCCATGATGGCCTGATATAAGTAACTTACAGCTTACAGCGGTCGACCAGACATGTACGTGTTAATGTCGCGCTCGGCAGTGAAAGAGACGTTGGCGAGACAGGACGATGACGGCGTCGGCAAGGAACGACGCGGGATAAGCACAACCATAGGTTACAGTGTGACAAGAGCGGACGGCGCGTCGGAACAGTTGGATCGTTGTAAGATGTCGCGTTTGTGAGACGGACGGAGATTATTACCGTAAATAGGGAGAAGCTTCTGAAATAGGATGTTTTAAGAAAATAGTCACTTACCTAGTCTGAAGACTGTTTTGTGTGAAAAAGGCAGACATTAACTGTGTTTTGAGAGAAGGAATTATAAGTATTGGAAAGATAAACTGTAGAGGTAAACTGTAAATAGTAATTTTAATGTCGATCTATAGAGTTTTTAATTGCATCTAAAGAAGTGTTGTGTTGTTAGATATTGTAGATTACTTTAATAAATTGATTGTTTTATTTATCAAGTCCTCCTTCCCGATTGAACGTGGGACTTTTTCAGTCCCTTGTACGATCTTAATACGAAGACAGATACAGGGTAACTATCTTTACGATGACTAAAAATGGCGCCGTTACTTTCTTTCAAAAGTTTCGTGACTCTCTTTTAGCATAAAGATCGGGTTCTAGAGAAAGTTTATGAAAATGGCCCAACAAATTTCAGTTTTCTTATACGATTACCCACATTGGAGAATAACTCGGATTTAAATGTTGTTTGCAAGGACACACACACACACACACACACACATATGTATATATATATATATATATATATATATATATATATATATATATATATATATATGAGTAATAAGTTTCATACATTATAGTTATGTGTATATTAACTTTATTTACAGGCGTAAACGACAAATTCAATGCAACACGCATGCTATCTCTTGGCCGGAGATAGTAACGTAAAACTAATGCTGCTATCTCTTGTATATGCAGTACAGGTTTCAGAGTACATCCTACAATGTTGCCAAGTATATTGAAATTCTGGTAAAGAGAGGTGTTAGAGAATATGTTATAAGATAATCATGAGTGATTATCTTTATCGCTATCGCTTTTGAAAGACAGTCACAGGTAACGATCTCTACCAGAGACGAGGTTAGATAATAGACCGACTGACCACGGCCATAGAGGAACTGGTCTGGACCATGGAGTTGAAAAGTGACCCTCTTATGACTGATTGGTGCCACTGGCACTCTGGTGTTGTTTTAATTACGGTCCTAGAATTTCTCTATGGCCGTGGTTTTAACATTGTGTAAATGGATCTACAAGGAGCAAGCAAGTGTCGGAACTGCTAGTACGACCGCACATTGCAATGTGAAATGTGCTAGTGGCGATTTCAGTCATAACGGGGTCACAGAATAAATAATGCTGACAGAAGCGACAAGGTAAGTTTTTCCATTGTTGTTATCGCACCATGTGCGTTAGAGACATTGGTTTACATACCCATTTGTAGTGCTTGAGATGCTGTAATTAGTTTGTATATTTCCTTACTATTTAAAAATGGTAAACATGACAATTCAATGTTCAACATCAGATAGTAACTAATTCTATTAGAAGCGACACAATGTAGCTTTTTAACCACTGTTATTGTACGAGTTCTCGCGGCGTACAGGAAGGTAAACAAAGCCATGTGGAATTTGAGACATTGGTTTAAACAACCGCTTACGTTTTAAAAAATACTGTAATTTGTTAGTTTCCAATTTACATATTTATAAATCGCAAATGTGACGTTACTTACGTATCAGTTTCCTCACAGATAGTAAAATAAGGCCTATTATACTTTAGTTATAACTTAACTTCTGCGAACTCCGACGCCATGGCAATCCAAAGAGAAAACGAGTACGATAAAAATGACGCCTTGTCGCTGATGTGACGGGGTCAACTCAATAGCGTTGTTAGAGAGGCCAGTGCCACGGTCGTAGAAGAACAGGTCTGGACACTCGCCTGGATATTTGACCCCCTTGTTGCTTAGCTGTAGTTCGTCAAGTTACCGAGAATATTGTGTTTTATTGGCGCTGATGTGACAGGGTCAACTCAATAGCGTTGTTAGATAGGCCAGTGCCACGGTCGTAGAAGAACAGGTCTTGACACTTGCCAGGATATTTGACCCCCTTGTTGCTTGGCTGTAGTTCACCAAGTTACCGAGAATATTGTGTTTTATTGGCGCTGATGTGACGGGGTCAACTCAATACCGTTGTTAGATAGGCCAGTACCACGGTCGTAGAAGAACAGGTCTGGACACTCGCCTGGATATTTGACCCCCTTGTTGTTTGGCTGTAGTTCGTCAAGTTACCGAGAATATCGTGTTTTATTGGCGCTGATGTGACGGGGTCAACTCAATAGCGTTGTTAGATAGGCCAGTGCCACGGTCGTAGAAGAACAGGTCTTGACACTTGCCTGGATATTTGACCCCCTTG
Source organism: Medauroidea extradentata (assembly GCA_003012365.1). Classification (NCBI taxonomy): domain Eukaryota; kingdom Metazoa; phylum Arthropoda; class Insecta; order Phasmatodea; family Phasmatidae; genus Medauroidea; species Medauroidea extradentata. Next base: position 65,170 of record PNEQ01041184.1, read on the forward strand.
TTGTTTGGCTGTAGTTCGTCAAGTTACCGAGAATATTGTGTTTTATTGGCGCTGATGTGACGGGGTCAACTCAATAGCGTTGTTAGATAGGCCAGTGCCACGGTCGTAGAAGAACAGGTCTGGACACTCGCCTGGATATTTGACCCCCTTGTTGCTTGGCTGTAGTTCGTCAAGTTACCGAGAATATTGTGTTTTATTGGCGCTGATGTGACGGGGTCAACTCAATAGCGTTGTTAGATAGGCCAGTGCCACGGTCGTAGAAGAACAGGTCTTGACACT
>PNEQ01041188.1:0-22165 GCA_003012365.1 Medauroidea extradentata
CGGGGGGGGGGGGGGGTTAAGGGCTCAAACACCCTCCGTAATGTCAGTTTCCCCATCTAGGAATTATGTTTTACATTACAAATCAGTTATCAAAAATACAACACATTAATTGCAATACTGTTATTTTTGCTGTTGCCGTAAATTGTGTCCTAAGGAACTCAATTTAAGCAAATTAAATTTCAAAAGTTTAAAATACACGTAAGGCAACTTGAAAAAGTGTTATTAAAGTAACTGTGCAAAGTCTTACAACTCTAAAAGTAGATAATTAAGGTTAGTGTGTATGGGCGTGCCTAGAAATAGTTTTCGGACGGGGTTTGATCTCTCATCTCGCATAAATGTTATCTATGTGTGACGTCTCTAAATGTAATATTAACGTATTTTATTAATATTTTGGTTGTTTTTGTAGGATATTCCACCATTTGTAATGTAAAACATAATACCTAGATAGGAAAACTGACATTACAGAGGGTGTTTGACCCTTAAAACCACCTCCCTGGGTACGCCCACGCTAGTGAGTACCGGGCATAACGCTTGAACTAACTCCACTCACCGCCGAAGTGAGAGAGTGACAGATGTATACATACGTACATAGACGGAGAGAGAGAAAGAGAGAGACAACTGCGGCACGACCAACTTCAGTGCAACTTTCACCCGGGTATGCCGCGTTGCCAGATGTAACTCGGGTTACATTGTTTATTGTCGCCGTGGAGCTTGTTCGCCCTCGTCACATCTCCCCAAACCACTGTCCCCCGGCTACCGAAACCAAGCGTCATAATTATTAACAACGGTTATCCACGGCCTGCTTGGCAAAGGGGAGGCGGGTGGAAAGGAGGTCGTACATGGCGCTGAAGTTTGCCGAGGGTGGGTTTGGGTCGGGTGCCGCCATGATTACACCCTTGTATCCGGGCTTGGGTGGAGTATCAGCAGAAAACAAAACACACCCGCGGACGAAACTCCGCCCGGAATCACACACAAGACAAAAAGGGTTGCAGGGCTACAAGGGGGAAGGGCGGTCGCGGCCACTCAATATGCAAATGTCGCTAATGACTTAATCATTCTCGCAGGAAAGGGGGGATCATCGTGTTGAGGGTTAATAGCGTTTGTAATCTCCCTCCAGGAGAGTGCAGGAGAGATCGTGGATGAGGTGAGAGGAGGGGGTGGTGTGTGTGCGGCTTACAACTACCTGTGCCGACGACCGGGGGGTCGATGATCGCGGAAATATTGAGGGGGTGGTTCGCCGCGCACGCACGTGCGTGCCTCGGCAGATACGGAGGTGTCGCCGTCAACGAAACATGCCGTCCCCTGCGAGTTACTGCGAGACCCACCAGGTGACTTGACTCACCCTCCTATGGATTACAACCAGGGGCGGGTCAAGGCTTTCCTTCGCTTGGGGCAAGAATTGTGATTTTCTCAACCCCCTCGCAACTCTTGTGCGTCACGTCCAGGTATTATTGCATGCATGCATGTTACTTCAAGTAAACGTAGAACCATGTTTGGTCCGCTCAGAATTTTAACTTGGACCCAAAATATGCGAGTTAGAACAGTAGTAGTAAGATAAGATAGTATTCTGTGGAGCGCAAGAGTAGAATAACTACAGTGCTATGTTTCCACATTGTGCATGTAAAATGTAATCGATTAAAATTTTGCTACTAACATTACCGTCTCCTTCTTAGCTCAGAATGCGCGTGGTGTCCTTATTACCAGTTTGTTTCTAGACACCCTGTATACATTCACCTCTGAATGTCTCAGAGGTGAGATATCAGCGAGAATGCTGCACGCTAGTTCCGTGTTAGAGGCTAGAGCGAGTCGAGGTGCACATGCTGCGTCAGCCTTCTAGGCCTCGGGTGTTACCTTCCGTGGTCAAAGTAACCCCAATTTGTAGTGCTTAGTTTTCTCTCTTGTTACTTCATTGGTAAAGTACATACATAACAAAGTACTGCATCACCTGGTGGAACGACTGGAACCGATCAGCTGTCGTACGCTCTCCATTTAATAGGCCCTGCTCATGTATGGTAGTTTACGTCTTTGGACAGGTTTACCTACATCTAGGAACAGTCAAAGGAACTGTGTTATTGATGTAATATAACCATTCAGCGTCAGTGTTCAACCGATCTTGGAACCGAGGTGACGCAATACTTTTTTGTGTGTGTATTAAAGTTTGAGCACTTTCTGAGTAGGATAAACATTTTTTTCGTTTGTACTTGACTAGTTCTTCACTAGTCCACGGCTTCAGCCAGTGCGGCGCCCGAAACAAAATTATTTCTTTCTCTGCCTGGGTGTTTATTAAATTTGGACGAAGGCTTTCTTCTGTGAAGGTGTGTTTCGGAGATAAGCCACGTGGAATATTAATTAACTCTGTGTACCACACCTCGCATCCTGTATAGCCCTTGAGTGCCACGGACACGCATTTTTCCCTTATTAAATGTTTTACCAAGTCCCTCGCTACTCGTGGACGGATAAAGCTAGACGACAGGTGTCTCCGCATACGGAACGACGTAGGCTAGTGTGATCCAACGGGCTCTCTGCATCTCATTCGCTTTGATCCGCGATATTTATTTACTTTCTGAATTTCCTAAACATTCCTCGTGCATTTTCTGTCATCTCCCCATTTTTTTAAAATATAATTTGCCCAAATATTTAGCTGGCAATTAATAAAGACATGGATAGTTTGATATTTTTACACATATTTAATGTTATTAAACCTAATATTTAAAATTATTTTGTGGTATTAATCTTCTGATAATATTTCTTGTAAATGTGGAATTAGCGAGAAAGTTTATGAACGTGACTGCCGTATTTGTAGGTACAGTAGTAATAGTACTTTTACTGTATCTTCTAAGCTGCTATGCCAACATGTGAGACCCCACAACTGATAAACCAAAAACAGGTTGGACCTCGCTTACGTAAGTTGTAGGAAGCAGCTCAATATCTACGAACAGAGTGAAGAAAAAGAAGTCCTGAAATAAACCATGTAGGTTGTCCAAGCGAAAATTTAAAAATACAATTTGTTGTTGTCAGTGAGAAAAGAGGATTTTATACGACAATTCAGAAAACTTTCGTCGACAAACCTCTACAACTGAACTTGGAACACTGCCTTGAACTCATGGCGCATAGGATGCCCTCAGTTTTATGATTGTTCTTGTAGGGATGGACAAAAAAACTGTCGTTACGAACACAGAGTATTGTTAGAAAATATTTACTCTAAAATTTACTAAATTACACTAAATTCATAGAGACTGGAAATATTCACCGGTTCACGGACATGTAGGCTAGCATCTAAGAATCTCTGTGGACTCAAGTAGACAACAGCTGTTTATTAGCTGCTCGCTGACACAGTAAAATGGGCCTGCATTTAGTTACGTTGTTATTACTGGCTTATAAACTTCAAGGTGATGTCAAATAAATCAACGGACAATTGTGACAGTAGCTCGAACTTACAGTTGCTGGAATTCCAGCTTTTGCCTGAAAGAAAATTCGAATTTTTCAGGTCTCTACAAATACAATGCTCGTGGTAAAGACACAACGTACTGTACATACTTACAAGTTTATCAGCAACTCGGGAAATAAAATCCAACTTTCAGATTTAATTCAGAGAAATGAATTGAGCCGCTGACTTTTTGGTGAAAAACGTTTCAGTCCACTTGTTTTTTTTTTTTCGTTCACATCTGCAGCTGTGCTTCATGGTTATTGGCAGCGTGACTTTGTGCAGCGGCACAGAATATTTAGGAATACAGAAGTGAAATAGCCAGACGAACGGCGAACTCAGTCACACACGCCAGCAAAATGGCTTCCCTGGCCAGCAACATGGCGGAAACACCTATTGCCAATTGGCGTAAGGCAGCTGCCCTGTTAGCTGGCAGACAGGCCAATAGGAAACCTGCAGTAAGATTCAGTAGCCAAACAGACCTGGGGTTGGTATCAGCTGCATTTGGGCAGCCAATAAGCAGCGAAGTTTGCTCGTATTAAATGAGCCGCCTCTTTATTTCGCGTCTGTATTACTATTTAGTCTGTGGCAGAGTCGTCGCTCATTTGACTGTGCCAATCTCTGCGACACAACAAGTCTGTGATTTGTGGGTGGAATGCAAAGAGTTGCACATGTTCAATCGCTGACCACGAAGCAGAGCTGCAGGTGTGCACATAAGGCAGTGAAATATTTATGGAACAACGAATGCGATTTGACGAAGTATTGCATACGGCCTTCTAAAATACAGACGCCAAACCAAGCCATCATCCAAAATCCGTTATCATTACAAGCGCATACAAAATTTGCGAAAACTGTCGCAGCATAATATTATGGACTCATTAAAAGTAAATTATCACACGTTTGAAGCATAATTGAGGTTATACTATAAGAGAAAAATACAAATTGCAAAAATATAAAAGAACTTCACTTATCAACCAACATAAAACTAGTTACGGTTATCTGAGAGAATTTCCCATTTTTATAGACCCCCTATCAAAAGAAAAGAAATTTACAGACGGACCAACGGTATGGCAGTGGGCATCTTTATTTTACGCTACGTAGCAACACATCCATTTAAATCATTAACTGAACCCTTACCAGACAGTTCATTTCTAGTTTGATCAAGTTTGTGTGTTTTGTAGCACAGAAATAACATCAACGGGGTTGCGTAATAATTAGTGATGATGGTATATCGCGAAAATGTTTTGTGTCAACATAGCATTGAAAACACTGACACAACGTAGCTGTCTGCAGACCAATAACATGCATTAAATATTAAAATAGTGGCATTCTTATTGGCTCAGTCAAATAGGGCAGTAGCTCCACGTACAAGGAAAAGCTAGTAATCTTTTGATAAGTTGAACGTATGTTGAAGCCTAGCAAATAGTCAAGTTTTTCCGCGATAAACCATCATCTCTAGTAATAATACATCATATTTCTGTCTTGTTACGTTTCAATACCAAGTTAAAATCAAACGCTTGATAAAAATGGCGTACAGCAACGGAGATGCAGCTGAATTAATAATTACATACATGGTGTTGTTGCCAACCTGTCCGTTTTTAAACTGACGTGACGAGGCGTAACGAAAATAAAATTAAATAAAAAGTAAAAAATAAATGGTGCTACTCTGAAACACTACTTACGAAAGTACACGATACAGAAACAATTGCAAATAATTACGGTGATATCTTAAACATCTCTCACTAAATCATTTTTCAAGTATACAAATATTAATTTTGAAAATTTGCTTTAAAAACAAAGTTTTTGCTAATATATAAAAATAGTCAGGTAAGTTTGGTTTTATATCGAAACAAAATGGCAGGCTTATTTAACAACACATAATTTACAACAAGTTGATAAATGGTATCAAATTTTAAACATGAGGAACCAAAATAGTAATGAATTAATGGCCTGATACTTGTGTTACTTAACAAAAAAAAAATACCAGGAAGGCATATAAAAGCTTAACTGCTTAACTGCAGTACGTATGAAAAAAAAAATTAGAACTTGAGAAAACTTTTAACCCAAGTGGTAAGTATCTACAAGTAGAGCAAGGGAAAAATGTGGAAGGATTTTGCATCGTCAAATTAGAAAAAAAGAGAAACGGTAAAAGAAGCAGTTAGACAAGAAGAGCTGAACAATTGAAACAAGAGCGAACCAATTAAAGAGAAATTAATTGAAGACGGGAGAAGGAAAATGGTGATAGGGTTACAGTCTTGTTACATTCTACGAAATTCGGATGGAGATGATTAGACGCTGCATCACGTAACTCGCGTGTTGGAACGCCCGTCGGTTCAGCAACCACCACTGCGCATAGGAATTGAATAAAAGTTCAGTGAGAAAATAAAGGAAAAGGAATAGAAACGAGAGGAATTAAAATGTCGCTTCAGTGAACGTTGTCAAATGGTTAGTGTTCGTTGTATGCATTCTCGTATAAGATTCTTTTGTTTGTTAATACGGACAACGATGGCAGTTTCTTCCTTGCTATTATAGGCTACTACAACAATAAGTTCTCATCAGCAAAACTAGTATAAGTGTGTACGCATTTACTTATTTGCAAATATTATTTATTCCTAGCATTACAAATTTTATTAACACTCGCCCAGAAAATTGAAGTTAAAATATGATTACTTGATGCAGATTTAGTTTAGTATCTCATTTCCCTCTCTTACATTTCCGCCTTAAAAATATAACGCTGATTAATAAATTACTTAATTCATTTCTTTATCATTACTTAGAGCAATTACATGCTGTGGAACTTGTTAGATAATGCAATCAAATACTCGGATAATGCACTCCAATACATAGGCAAGAAACAATGCATACAACAACATATACAATTTTAACAATACCTTGGCTATTCTTGACAATAGTAACATAAATAGAAGTGAAATCAAAACAAAATTATTATTTAGTTTTCTCTTAATTTTAAACTATGTTTCCTATAACTTCATTAAATTTTGACATCTGAGGGTATTCTATTTTGCGTGTATTTGTAGAATTTTGATACAGTGTATGTGACAATTTTAGTTCTAAAATGAACCTGAGATATCTATTCAACCATGTGCACAGTAATTTTTGTCATTCATTGTTACACGCAATACGTAATATTAACAGTTATTGCCCATAAGTAGCTGTAAAATTTCACTGAAGTTGTACGAAACAGACTACAGGCCATTGCATTGGTGTCCAACCATAGTATGACTTGAGGGACACTTCCATGACAGTCATGATGATAATCATCATCAGTTTACCATCAAAGCCATCATCATCACCATAACCATGACCACCATCAATATCAACATCACTACCACCACCACCAGCAATTTTAAAACCTAGCAGTTTTGTCCACTATATTAATCGCCTACCGAAGTAATAAAAAGTATAGTGTTTTATGACAGAACTATTCTGAGCTTACAGATTTTCAACTACTATTTTTAAATTGGCGCTTATCTCAACGCATTTTTATAATACGACATTTGAGATATTTGTTACGCGGCTGGTAATTTAATTAAAAAATAAACATTAAATAACTGTATGAACGGTTCATACAATGTGCATTCATACAAGTATTAATATTTATACAGGTGCATAATGGGTGAAGCTAAGTGTTACATTATAAATAGTCTATAGGAGAGATATTAATATTCTGGCGAGGGCTTAATGCATCATTTTAGTGGAAGGAAAAAGTGCTTTTACAGATTTTAGGTGACAAATAAATTTCGTGGATGTAAAGTTCACACTTTGCTAAGACTACCCATAAAATTGGTTACTCAACCTGTTGAACAAACGGATGTAGTTACACTCACTTTGCATGTAGAGTTCATTCAATGGGAGTATTTACTCTCTGCTGTATATATCCTACGATCGTTTTATACCACAAATATTGAATCAGGGATCTGCTTTCGAGTAGCCAGAATAACAGTAGCTGCAATATACAGAGAGAATACACAGAATGTAAACGGCACTGTTTAACATCAATTTAAAGCTTCGATAAACACGGAACTCATGTCACAAGAAAATTTTACTTGCTTCAGTAGTCCAATAATTTAAAAAATATGACTATTCAAATCATAATAAAATTGTATATTACATTATCAAAAAGTTTAATCTTAATATGTGATTAAAATTGTAAATTTTTAATATCACACTTTGTGTGAACACATATTTTCTCTAGACTTAAAACTTTTGTAATATTATTCCCACTGAAGAAGTTATTTAAAACTTATTTTAATATTGTTCATTTTAAACCAATAAATTTTTTAATGGGGCAGTATTCGATTACTCAAATTTATGAACAACTTACTTTACCACTAATCTTCGAACTATTGTCACGGTTTTTTTACGTGTCCTAACTGCACCCGAAATAATTAAATAAATAATTTTTATACATTCGTATCAACCAGCATGTTTGTGTTCGGCTTGCAATTCCTCATAAAGAAATAATTTAATAATGGACGGAAAACTACACAGTGACCAAAACAAAAATTGCGTTTACCGAAAACGTCACGTATATATAATAGACATCATAGGCTATGCTCCAGATAGAAACGAGCCAGTATTGCCGTAGCTTGACTATCACTTGTTCGCACGCTCTTACTTGCGATGCGTTGTTGCCAAGTTTCGGTAAATGTTAAGTTTTGAATGAAAATATATATATTTTTTTTAAATCTTTGACGTCACAACTAATCATTCAGTTCCTTAAGTGAAGATATTTCGAAAGTAGTACCAGCTACTCACGTTATACAATGTTTATTACTTAATTATTTAAACGTATTATGGTATACATACTTTTACAAATTACTATTTACTAGGTAAATTATTTTATTTGTGATATTAACGTAGCCTAGGTCAGATGAATTTATTTTCCATATCCTTTCAGAATGCTTGAATTGGGCAGAGTAATGTTTTAGGTATCGTACTAATAAAATGTAAAAAAAATGTATAATTGAAAACTTTTACTAAGTTACCACAATCTTTACTCTAATTTTCCTCCAATTTTGTTAGCCTGCTTCAAATGGAATGTCTATAAATGTAAATTATTTTACTCTCGAATACGTTAAAATTTGCTCGTAAGATAGAGTGCAGGGGCAAACACTTTCTTCTTCTAAATTCTTTAGAACGACCAACACGGCCACACATTCTGTCTCAAGCAGCAATTTACGACCTCAATTCCGTTTCTTATTTTGTTCGCTGAGTGTCGAGGATAACCTTATTGGGTCAGTTTATCAAGTCAATTGTTTGGAACGAAAAGAAAGGAGGCGTTAAGAATTCGCCATTTCGGCACTCTTTTGTTCCTTCCTCTCCAATATAAATGTCTCTTCTTTATCGGCCTATCCTCTTTGTGCCAATGAGTACTGGCCCATTAACAATAGAGCATAGAAAACCACCGTGAATAAATACAGAACTAGAGTATGTGTATTGTAGTCTGCTTATTTATTGTGTGAACAATTTCTTTTTCATATTCATAAAAAGTAACTCCACGGAAAATTGGTGCTTTTCGAAAGAAAAGAAAAAATTTGTATTTATATAATTATTTATTTATTTTCACAAATAACATTTGTAGACATGTAATATGTTATGATGGCTGCAGTTGGACTTTCTTCATTAACTGTTCCTTTTGTATTTAAACACTGCGTTACATTGAACTTTCACGAAACAGTAAACTCTATAAAAGTACTAAGTTAATATTTATTGATATGAAGTAACGTTTAGAAATGTTGTTCAACACTGTACATCTAGGACTTTAGCGCTGGTGAGGGGTGACATGATGTGAATGTGAAACAACACCAGAAAAAAAAAGGCCGGTGTAAACGAGAGGTTATCAAGAAAACCCACCGATCGTCATCCTCCGGAACGATTTTCACATTCAAATATAAGATTCGACCCTGCCGAGAACTGAACCCGTCTCGCCTTGGTAAAACGAATTGATATTAAGACGTGTATTTGTAAAATGTATGTTTCCGTAGTGTATATTTAAATATTAACCATTTTGAATAAAACTGATTTAGTGACCTACTTTAGCCCACATAATAAAATATTTCCTTAATTTTACGAGGTACCGTTTGACATCGGGATTCGAATTTATGTTTGAGGAAAACAGTAGGAATCCGAAATTAAAACAACTTATAGGCCCTAATTTCAACGCTTTTTCGCCACTACTGTTGACATGCAAAATTCGCGATATTATTTAGGAACACACTAGAATTAATTTACCTGTACTTTGTTGAACACAGTATGTAGGTGCTGGAAAATTTTGCGGATTCAATGGCCTGAATTCCTGACTATTTGTCCACTAGCTGCTACTCAGTGGAACAGCAGACAATGAACGAATAGACGGGGTTTGAATATGCATAGGACAATGGATTCTAGCCTGGAGGTAATTGAATCCGCAATATTTACCATGCTCTACCAATAACCATCGGACCTTACGTGATGCCATTTGTGTAATTAATTATCTGCTTTACATTCGATTGGTCTTACTATGTGGGAATTTTATTTGTTGGGCAAAACCGTTCCCTTCTGTGTGCTAATAATTTAAGATGTCGAGGAAGTGAACAACAGCTAGCAATCTAGTCTACAGTCAGAAAATAACGTAAAATTGAGATCGCTAGTTATTACGTCACTCGCTTCAAGAGAAAATGCCTTTTTTTTTCAACTACAGAGTGATTTTCCCCACGCTTCAATAGTAATAGGTAGAGACACTGAAAAATCGCAGGATTACTTGTCTATTTGCTAGGCTCCGACATACTGTGTATATAACACAAACTGTTTCGTATCGACATTGGCTATGGTTTATTTCTCTCTTCAACAAACCCAGTTAGCTTGAACACACAGCGAGTGTGATTTGTTCCAAAGCGGTTCACACGTGTCACGGTTAATATACGACAGTTTATTGGATACTATCTTAAACATTTCCGCGATTTTCCAGTGTCTCTAGTAATAGGTAGAGAGACCTGAAAAAATTCGCTTTTTTTTTTAGACTCAATCTTGAATTCTAGTAACTGTAAGTTCTTGCCACTTTCACAGTTGGCCGTTGACTTATTTGACATCTCTTTGAAGTCGCAGAACTGAGAATAACAATGTAACTAACGCAGGCCCATTTCACTATGTCAGCGAGCAGCTAATGGTGTCTGCTTGAGTACACATATGTTCTTGGAGGTTAGCCTACAGTTTAGTAAACCAGCGAATATTTCCCGTCTCTTGTAAGTCTACCGTATTTACGTTCGCGGTATGAGCCAAACGGAGCTTCAAAGACTTGGTTGTGCCCGCCGCGTATCGAACTGTCATTTGTGCACTTTTCCCAACATGTAGGAACGATAACGTAGAAATTTCAATAAAATATCTCAATTTAACTTTGCGCTACGATACAAAAATGTCTGGAAATATACATTTAACTACAACGCAGTTAGTAATGCAAATGTTTTTATAAACAGTTTTGCTCGATTAATTGCGGCTATTTATTACTTAATAGTTCACAATGTAAAATGTTCAATTCATATCACCTCGATGCCCCGCCATGCCGTTCTTCGTCTGTATACCTAACCTATTCTCCGCTTTCGTCTTGCAACACGCCCACGCTTCACCGACGAAAATACTTGGGCATGATACAGGCCTAAAGGTTGCCTTAATATTTCAACGTTTGATACGGCTGGTTTGTGGTTGTTAGAGATAATGGTTAGAGACACTGGCAAATCGTGGGAAAAGTTGATTGTTTGCTATGCTCCAACATACTATGTATAACACTGAATGTTTTGCACTTATATTGGCTATCGTTTAAATGACGTACCGCGTCCCGCTTCAACAGACCCAATTAGAACCGAACAGTTGTAACACAGAACGTACGTGGTTTGCCAGAAAACAGTTCACACGTGTCACGATTGAGATAACTACAGTTTATTGGCGACTATGTTAAATATTTTCGCGATTTTCCAGTGTCTCTAATAATGGTATATCGCGAAAAAATTTTATACTTACATACCCTTGAAAACATTGTAGTTTCTTGTGACATGTATCGTTGGGTGATATACGTCTGACACAACGTAGCTGTCTACAGACCAGTAATAGGAATCACATATTGATTCTTATTGGCTTAGTCAAATAGGGCAACAGTTCCGCGTACAAGCGAAAGCCAGTAATCTTTTTATGAGCTGGACGTGTGTTGTAACCCAACAAACAGTCAAGTTTTGCCGCGATGAGCCATCATCAGCATTTTCCTATTACTGAGGAAACATTGTGTGCAATTGAAGTGTTAAACGCATTAAGATGGTATAGTGCTTGACGCCTGGACAAGTATCGCTCATATATTTTCCTGTTTTCTTTCATCCAGTTTATCAGCAGAGGACTTTAAAGACACTGCCTACCTCGGATAGCTTGCGAGTATAAGGATTGGTATTTGCATGTTATATTATATGCGGCACGTCGCGTTTACCGTTAACGATATCGTTTTCTAACAGAAATAATTTTCTGTAATGATAAGAAGAAAGTTCTGACAGCGTGCATTCTTTAGTAACAAAAAAAAAATTATTTGACAGAAGTTTTAAGGGTATTGGAGAAAAATAACCAAACGGATCCTTTATCAACGTAAGCCGCGCCGAGATGAATAAAAATGTCAGTGGTTGCATAATGTAGGTTCGAATAGTGACTAGCCCTAGCTGGTATAAATTAGCATGTAAGTTACCTATGTATTTGCTCTCGCCAAGGCTGTGGGGTAGGCAGAGTCTCTGTATCACAGAGCATGTACGATTACAGAAGTGAAATAGCCGGTAGTGTAGGAAGGCAAACTCTTCTCGCTCGCTAGAAAAATGGCTTCGCTGGTCATTAACACGGAGTAAACACGTACCGCCAATCAGCGTTAGGAGGTCGCCCTGCTTGCCGGCAACCAGGTAAATAAGAAACATGTCCTAACATACGTTTAGGAGCCAATCACACACTGATGAGTTGCCACGTCTGTATTACTATTTGTAAAAATGATGGTTTTTCGCGAAAATGTTTTGTGCCAACATACCCTTGAAAACCCCGTATTTGCTTGCAACATATATGATTGGGCGATGTACGTCTGACACAACGTAGCTGTCTGCAGACCAACAACAGCCATCAAATATTCTTATTGGCGCAATGAAATAAGGGAACAGCTCCACGAACATGAGAAAGCCAGTAATAATCTAATAAGCTGAACGTGTGTTGAAATCCAGAATAGTAAAGTTTTCCCGCGATAAACTATCATTATAGATGATGATTTATCGCGGGAAAACTTGACTATTTGCTGGGTTTCATCGCGGGTTTAGCTTATTAGACTATTACAGGCTTTCGGTTGTACTTGGAGCTGTTGCCCTATTTGACTGAGCCAATAAGAATCCCACTATTGCAAAATTTTATGCCTGTTATTAACTGTAAATAACTACGTTGCGCCAGACGTATGTAACCCAATCAGATATGTTGCAAGAAACTACAGTGTTTTCAAGGGTATGTAGGCACAACAAATTTTCGCGACATACCATTATCTCTAACTATCATCTCTAATGATATTGTGTTTACTCCACCACAGACTGAATAGTAATACAGTAGAACCCTGTTATAGTGTTCCCACTTATAACGTTTTCCTGGTTATGATGCTACCTTCACTTGGTCCCTAAAACTGATTATAGTAGGAAATTACCCTCATATAATGTTTTCCCATTTATAATGTAAATTTTTTTTCAGTCCCTTGAGAAACATTATAACAGGGTTTTACTGTACAGACGCGAAATCCCATGGCGGCCCATTTGATACAGGCGAACTTCGCCGCTTATTGACTGTCCGAGGCTGTTTATAACAGCCCCGTGTTTGTTTACCTTCATCGTGTTACGGCAGGTTTCCTATTGGCCTGACTGTCGGGCAGCAAGGTAGTCCCTTTACACTGACTGGCGGTAAGGGTTTTCGACATGTTGGTGAACAGCGAAGCCCTTTGAAAGATTTTTGTAATGGGGATGTATGACAAGATGAGTATTCATGGATATACGCCGCAAGCAATGGCGTATATCCATGAATACTCATCTATTCATACATCCCCATTGCAAAAATCATTCAAAGATCATATAAATTTCCCAGTATGGATCCGGTATGCATCTTTCTATACGAAATCTCGAAAAGAAAAAGATTCTTCTAGCTCAGTGCTCCAACGCAAGCAATGGCGTATATCCATGAATACTCATCTTGACCAGCGAAGCCATTTTGCTGGAGTGTGTGGCTGAGTTTTCCGTCATGCAGGCTATTTCACTTCAGCAATTCCTAAATATTCTGTGACCACATCGTCCCAGATCCACAGCGATACGGCAATATTGTTTGATGAAACGACCTGCGAAGGAGACTCCTTGGCGTTCGAGTTGCACGCGGTGTAAAATCGTGTAGAGGCACGTGCACGTTAGGGCTACTTTCGGGCGGGAAACAGTGAATATGAAATATGTCCTCCACGAACGAGAGCCCTTCTCGCGGTGTCGGCGTTGTCGTCGCGTCTGGCGCACGACTCTACCCCCTCCCTCGCCATGCTATTCAAATCGCAGTAATGGCCGCTGTTTTACATAAACACACGGGGCGGTTGTTTGTCAGTCGCGGGACGGTGTTCCGGATAGGGAGAGTGGGGACGGAGGCAGACGAGGGTAGCTGGGCGACATCCAGAGAGAACCAGATTTGCATAACTGCGTTGCAGAGCTTTCAACAGGCGCGACAAAGGACAAACCAAACATGGCGCGCGGTGAAATTTTCGGGGCACAACGTGACTCGTGCTCAAAGCTGACGGAAGGTGTCGAACATGTTTGCCATCCCGTAACTGCGGACTGTGAAAAATAATTTTGCCAGAACAGTAAATTGGGAAGGGAGAATTATACACACGCCTAAAAAAGTTTAATGCTGCTTCGCTTTGGAAGTGGAGAGGATTGATCAGCTCCAGTCGAGGTTGCTCATTAGAGAGCGGGATCTCTGTCTTACAGGGGCCGCGGTGTTCCGAATGGTCAGACCATTCGCCTTCAACCAAGGCGATCCGGATTCGATTCCCGGTGGGGTCGGCCCCGGGATTTTCGCATGTGGGACAGGGGCGTCATTTGGGGCTACAGGGGGGGCAAATGCCCCCCCCCCCTTGATTTGGAAATTTTGTGTATAAATATATTTTTGGTATTTTTAAATGTAAATAATGCTAACTTAAGGACATAAAACTAAAGTTTTATTATTAAAGTATCTAATTTATACATGCTTAATTAATAAAAAAAAGATGCAACAAGGTCACTGTCGTCAGAAAACAAAATCTTGCCCCCCCCCCTGGAAAAACCTGAAATGACGCCCCTGATGTGGGAATCGTGCCGACAATGCCGCTGGTCGGCGGGTTTTCTAGGGAATCTCCCGTTTTTCCCGCCCTTTCATTCTGACACTGCTCCATACTCACCTCATGTCACCCCTCACCAGCGCTGAAGACCTCGATGTTGAGCGCTGACCAATATGTCTCACTCTCTATCTTACGGCCCAGGCGTCCCAGATGCAGTAATGCTGGGTCCAGCGTATTGGCTCGGTTGGTTGCCATTGTTATTCTTACCTGCCCCAAAGAGTCGAAGCCATCCATCTGCTTCAAGAGCTCCAGGAGAGTGCTGGAGGTGAAGCCTGGGTGATGTATTTTGCGCGTTGAAGTCCAAGCAGTGCCGGAGAACTAAGGGTGACACAGTACGTGCATTACACCTCACTTTAACCTCTAGGGGCGAGTCAATTAACTGACGTGCAGTCTTCTCGTCTATAACTCGCCTCCGACACACTTTTATGTCGTCATATTTGAAGTAAAGGTGCGTTGCGCTCGTTGATTCCTTGTAAATGTACTGAGCCAAGATTATTTTGCCAAAAACGGACGGCTAAACACACATTTCTAACTTTTTGCCGCAGGAAAATATGCTTCTAAATATAGGCCTGAAAAATTCGCGGTTTGTTTTGGGAACAAGGTAGATTTTAAAAAACTTTAACTTCGGACAACTTTAACAATTGGACCTTGACGTACTAGTCGCCTCCTGGAGGTCGCTGAACAAATAATAAGGAAACAAGTACATGCAGGCCTAGTCACATGGTATCGCTGTGTCAGCGAGCAACCTGTGAACGGATGAGGTATTGCTTGTGTACATACATATTCTTGGAGGCTAGCCTACAAGGCTACTTAACTCCGCGAATTTTTCCGTTACCTTCTTGTAATATACTGACGGAGGACATTTAAGACGGTATATGCGCGCTTAACGTTATCTGAATGCTATTCCTTAGACTGTGTTCCAGAAACTCATCATTAGCACACTACTCGCTCCCAGAATTCCTACAAGTCCTTTTGGAATTCATGAACGCTCTCACTCATACTGTACTGTAGACAGTGTAATCGCTGATATTGTGCATCCAGTGCCTTGTTCTAAAACATTGTAATTATTATTATCAGTACCTGAGAATATGCTGCACGCGAGATGCAGGAGCATGATGGCAAAGAAAATAACTACACTCCATTGAATACACGTAGTGTGCAAGGAGCATGCGTTGACAAATTCTCGATATCCGCACTCGCGCGTGCGCAACGTCACTCTGCATTATGGGAGAACACTCTCCACAGGCGGGATTTGTTGGGGTTGCAAGAGGGGGGGGGGCACGTGCCACCTCAATATTTTTTATCACAAAATCAAAGTAATTTTACCCTCCATTTTAGCTATACTACCTTTAACAATAACTTGACTGAAAACTGATTAAATAGCACAATTTTGCACCTTGAAATCCAAATGTTCTTGGAAGGAACATCTCCGATCCTCCCTCTTTATAGACTGGATTGGTGTTACTTTACTTGCGCCCCAACCAAAATGCTGAAGTCCCACCCATGACACACGTTGACGGCACTTACGTGTCGGGACCTGAAAAACGCGCGTTTTCTTTTGTGCTCAAACTAGAATTCAAACAACTGTACGTTATTGTCACTTTCGCAATTGGACATTGACTTATTAGTAGAGCCACGATTTTGTCGCGAAAAGATTTTTGCAACAATTTGTTTCAATGTCTCGCGTGCACCTCGGTAGCTCTGCTTCACGGCTATTGGCAGCGTGCCTTTGCTCAGACACGTCCCTCATTTGACTGCACCAATAACAGTGAGGCTATTGTGACGCAATACGCCTGTGATTTGTCAGTAGAACCTCAAGACGTGTGACAGTTAAAACGTCCAATCACTGACCATGAAACAGAGTTGCGAATGTGAACATAAGACATGGAAACCAAATGGTGTAAAAATCTTTTCGCCATAAAATCGTGGCTCTACTTATTAGACACCATCTGGAAAGGCAGAAATACAGGCCCGATCGTATGGTATCACTAGGTGAAACCTGTTTTTCGCGGGAATTATTTTGCCCCACTTTGTTTCGGTACCTTACGGGCATATCTTCCGTTCTGCTTCGTGGTCAGTGATTGGATATTATAACTCTCATTATACTTAGGATTCCAACGGCAACTCACAGACGTGTGGTGTTGCAGGAACGTTACTGACTGGATGGCTCAGTCAAATTATATACTGCTGTTAACATTGTCATACTGCCAATAACCATGAAGCAGAATTTCAGATGTGCACTGAAATAAACTGGGACAAAATTCTTCTCGTGAAAAATATGAGTCCCTAGGTATCAGTGTCGGCATGCAGCCAACTAGTAACTTCAGTAAACAGATATTATTTGAGGCTAGCCTACGGCACATACCAAGTATTAATACAGACGCTAAATGACGAGGCGGCTCATTTGATACGGGCGAACTTCGCCGCTTATTGGCTGCTCGAGGTTGTTGATACCTGCCCCGTGTGTTTGGCTCCTGCATGTTACTACAGGTTTCCTATTGGCCTGGCTGCCGTGCAGCAGGGCAACTGCTTTATGCTGAATGGCGGCAAGTGTCTCCGCCATGTTCCTGGCCAGGGAAGCCATTTTGCTGGCGTGTGTGACTGAGTTCGCTGTCCTACCGGCTATTTCACTTCGGTATTCCTAAATATTCTGTACCTACGGGACTGTGAGCCCGCGAATTTTTCCGGTCTCTACTACCGTGTGAGAGTGCGAATATTTGTGCTGTTGGTAACACGGCGTTAACAGACATCACGCTGAGTCGCTATCGATTAAACTTGGGTCGACCGCATCTCTGCACATAGATCGGCGACCTGGGTAGACGGCCACCTTAATCTGTCTCCCTAGGCTGTGTTTGTGTGCGTGTCAGGCACGAAATTGAGGAACTGTGGGTGCCGCTAAGATTAATTCTATTCCTGGTTAGATATATCAATGTTGAAAGTCTGGCACAGGGAAAATTTCTGCCGCTTGAGCGCTGGTTATTGGCAAGGAGTGTAAGCTGACCAATCACAGAGCTTTCCTTAATTTTAAGTTACATTGAATTGATAATTTGAAACGCGAGAGTGGTTTCTATTCACTTGAAATTCAATTATATTACTTATACGATTTCCAAGTATATTTAAATTAAATTTAATTGTACTATGTTTTCGTATTTTTCTGGTCCCTTCTTGATAGAGACCTGAAAAATTCGCGTTTTCTTTTATGCGCAATCTAGAGTTCCAGCATTTATAGGTTTGTATCACGTTCATAATTGGCCGTTGACTTACTCGACACTTCCTGGAAGTATCTGAGCCAACAAAAAAACTGTAGCTGAAAACAGGCCCAATTCACTGTTTCAGCGAGCAGCTAATAAACAGCTGCTGTCTGGACGATATCACATATATATTCTTGGGGGCTAGCCTACGAGTCATTGAACCCGCGAATTTTTCAGGTCTCTACTTATTGATAGCAGCTGAACGATCGAGAGAAATTTCCCTGTGTCAAACTCTCGTCCATCGTATAAGTAAGTATAGTTAACCTCAACCGGAGTAAGTAAAGGGGATTCCTACCTCTCACTGAAAGAACAATTTTGTGGGAAGTTTTTCCTGCAAAATAAATTTTTAGTAACCACAAAATTATTTTGTGTTGGCCATAAGTAGTGTCAGCAAAATGTTTTTGTGGTGACCACAAAATAAATGTTGCAGGGTTAATATTTACATAATATTTTAAAGCTGCCTCAAAATATTTGTTTCCGTCAATGTGCAAGCCACTCAAACAGCGCACATTGCTTTAGGCACTACAAGCGGTGGCCACATAATGTTATATGTGGGAAGTATCGTCATCAATTTGTCGTCACTACTAACGTAAAACATACCCTTCGGTAACATGCGTTTTTGAAATCGTCAGCCGTAAAATATTTTTTTAAATAAAACTAAAGTTAAATTGCGGCGCATTGTAATACTGTTTTCTATACTGTAAACCAATTTTTTAACCACTCTGGGTAGATTATGACCCACTTAGTTACATTTTTAATTTTAGTTTCACGAAGAAATGCCAAATCTTCTGACTAAATAATATGTAATATTTTTTTAAAGCTTTGTTTCGGGTACGTGTTTCTAAACAAAACAAATAAATAAACAATTAAAATTCCTGCACTGAGTGAGGCAAAAGGCAAATACGTTAAGTAATTTGCTGCGATTAGACGGGTTTACGCAGCCACTGGTACATGTCTAAAAGTCTGAAAGCAGTTCAGGGTCTGCTTCTCGTGGCTTATTGGACGCTTGACTACTGTTATCGGGTTGCTTTATCAGTTCAAGTTAAAATTTTGCACATCCCAGGCCAACCTCTTGGTTTAATACAACCTCCCGACGTTCTACGTCAGGGACAAAGCAACCCCGTTTTACGGTACTCTGAAAAAAAAAAAGTTTTCTTGTTGTCGTCCTCTGTATGTACACAGTCTACCAAGTTGAAGCTTTCAGACCATTGATTTTTGCGAGAAAACTTTGCACCACTTTGTTTTAATGCCCTATGTGTAGATATAGAAAAATTCGCTGGTTCAGTGACGTGTAGGTTAGCCTCCAAGAACATCTGTATATTCAAGCAGACATTATTTACTCACTGGCTGCTCGATGACGCAGTGATATGGGCCTGCATTTAGTTGCTTCTGTACTATTGGCTAAGCGACTTTCAGGAAGTGTCAAATAAGTCACGGTCAATTGCGAAAGTGGAACGAATATTCAGTTGCTGAAATTCTAGCTCGGAGAAAAAATAAAAAACCAAGAATTTTTCAGGTCTCTACTAGTGAGTAGGGACAGGAAAATTTAGTTAATTCAATGACCTGCATGTTAGAATGTACTGTACTATGCATACTCAAGTCCCGACCATTTGTTCACTAGCTGCTACTCAGTTTAACAGCGGACAATGAACGAATAGACAGGGCTTGAGTATGCATAGGACAAAACATGTAGGTCATTGAATTAGCGAAATTTTCCTGCAGCTACTTATGTGCACATCTGCAGCTGTGCTTCGTGGTTGCTGACAACGTGTATTTGTGCAGAAGCGTCACTTACTAAACTGGGTCAATCAGAACAAATTTACTGCGACACTACACGTCGTGATTAGCAGGTATAGAACACCAATACTCTGAGAGATATAAACATACTTACAATAGCTGACAACAAAGCAAAGCTGCAGGTTTGCACGTAAGGCATTAAAACAAAGTTTTGCCAAAACCCTTTTCGCAAAAATCATATTTTCTTATGTGAAGTATATTGTTACAGCTGACCTCCTCATTCAGCCACATTGAGTAGTGTTGGTATGAACCTTATTCCGTAGACTTGGCTAACATCCACGTCTTCGTAGAGTACGTTGCAGACGTATGTCATATAATAAGAAAACTTAAATAAGTAGAGTATGCTTTAGTCAGCAGTCAACTCAAAATACCATAAATGGAGTCGGGTCAATTAAAACGTGGACAGCCAAATAAAAAAATTAAAATGAAGAAAACACCACCTACGTAGAAAACAGAAGTTAAGGCCTTCTTTGGCCCAAAAGACCAACAGATGAATTGTATGCATAGTAAAAATACGACACTACAGTGAGACCAAACGAAACACAGTAGTTTTATAGACACAAACGGAAAACCAACGTTAAGGGAACGGGAATGTGTTTCCGTGTTAAGGCAAAGACACGCAGGGTCCAAGAATACAGTGCGACTTAATTCTATTGAATGGGAAATGCAAGTAGCTCGCGATAACTATCACTTCACATATTTTATTCTTAGCTGCACGAATAAGACAGGATTCTTAATAACGTGATAGGACACGTTTCCATCAAGATAATTTTCCTGTTTCATACACGGCTACGGGAGTGTTTTATCAATCTGATTTCATTTATGGAACTTTATGTTATTCATGAATCCTGTTGACTAAAGCATAATCTGCTTATTTATGTACTCATATGCTCTTTAGTTTTCATTGACAGACATCTGCATCGCAATGGAGTCTGTAAAAAAACAACAACATCCAGTCATGTACTCCCGCACTGCTCAACTCTTTCAAAGATCATACGCTTCGTGATGTTATCGTTTTCATGTTGCTTAAGGCCAAGTGCATTACCTCTCGGTCACGTTTTCTTTCTCTCTTTCTCTCGTGTGTTGAGGTTTTCGACACGTCTGCAAGGAAAGCTTGCTACATCCCCTTGAATACTCTACGCATACAAATCTCTGCAAACCACCGCCCCATATCGCACGCGCCGAATATACGGTCTCACGCGATAGCAATAAATATATTTGAATAGAGTTCGCAGAAGTGTCGCTACATCTCTATGTATAAAAGAGAACCCTTACTGAATGACTGACATATCAAACTGCAGCCCAAACCGCTGGACCTAGAAATATGAAAATTATCGTGTTGGTTCCCTTTAGGACGTAGGTGTGCACTTAGATGAGATATTTCGAAATTCGTCCCCTAAAGGAGTGAAAAGGGGTGAAATGAGCTTTATAAGATTCGTCTATATAGCTCGAACCTGGCGGCCTGTAGTCGTGACTTTCACTTCAATGGGTGAATCATAAAAAAAAATTGGCCAATTTAAGGCCTTTTTTCGAAATTCAAACATTAAGAGGGTGAAATGGCCTTAAATGCGTATTCAAATAATTATCGATATCTATCGAACTGTTCGGGATACAGAGTTGCTTTTTACTTCGAAATGATGTTCATGTGAATACCCAAAAATAACTTTTTCGATTTTTCTAAATTCGACTCCAAAAGAGTAAAAGGAGGGGAAATGTGTTTTTTGTTGTCTGTGAGGTTCGAACCCAATTGGCTATCGCCATGAATTTTACGTTAAATTGACACGCATACAAATATAACAGGACTTCGAGACGTTTCGAAAGTCTTTGATTAAGGAGGCGAAAATACGTTAAATGTGTATTTCATTATTCTTCTATAACTGTCGAACCAATCGAGATGTTGAAGTGCCCTTTGCTTTAGATTGATACGTATGTAAATATCCAAAATGTTATTTAAATATATTTTCCGAATTCGGCCCCAAAAATGTATAGTTGATTATATACATCGTAGATATTTTACACAGCGACGTGGCTTTTGTTGAAGATTGATGCCTACCCAAATACCTGAAAAACAATTTCAGGAATTTTCGAAATTCCCCACCTATGTGGCGTGTGGTTCGCCACATGCTTATTTTTGATTGACTTGCTGTGGTTGCAGTGGATGCCAGTGGTTGATTGCCGACTTTGTATTTATGGGAATTTGTTTGTTGGAGTGATATCCGAGAAGAGCCGAAGTACGAGGGACTATTTGCTTGCGCGGAGTGGTGCGGGGTCTGCTGGATTCTCCGAGCCTTCCTACGG
>PNEQ01041189.1:0-22165 GCA_003012365.1 Medauroidea extradentata
ATGTCCATTAGCTCTTCTGCTGCACTGTGTAATACTCTCGAGGAAACCCCCTTACCACCCTGCAGTGAGCAAAGTCCTCTTGCCCTTCTGCTGCTCTGCTGAATATTCTCAAGGAAACCCCCTCACCTCCCTGCAGTGAGCAATGTCCATTAGCCCTTCTGCTACATTGCTGAATACTTTCGATGAAACCCCCTTACCACCCTGCAGTGAGCAAAGTCCCTTTGCCCTTCTGCTGCACTACTGAATATTCTCAAGGAAACCCCATCACCTCCCTGCAGTGAGCAATGTCCATTAGCTCTTCTGCTGCACTGCTGAATACTCTCGATGAAACCCCCTTACCACCCTGCAGTGTGCAAAGTCCCTTTGCCCTTTTGCTGCACTACTGAATATT
Source organism: Medauroidea extradentata (assembly GCA_003012365.1). Taxonomy (NCBI): domain Eukaryota; kingdom Metazoa; phylum Arthropoda; class Insecta; order Phasmatodea; family Phasmatidae; genus Medauroidea; species Medauroidea extradentata. The sequence goes on from PNEQ01041189.1 coordinate 392, forward strand.
CTCAAGGAAACCCCCTCACCTCCCTGCAGTGAGCAATGTCCATTAGCTCTTCTGCTGCACTGCTGAATACTCTCGATGAAACCCCCTTACCACCCTGCAGTGAACAAAGTCCCTTGGCCCTTCTGCTGCACTGCTGAATACTCTCAAGGAAACCCCCTCACCACCCTGCAGTGAGCAAAGTCCCTTGGCCCTTCTGCTGCACTGCTGAATACTCTCGAGGAAACCCCCTCACCACCCTGCAGTGAGCAATGTCCATTAGCCCTTCTGCTGCATTGCTGAATACTCTCGAGGAAACCCCCTCACCACCCTGCAGTGTGCAATGGAAACAACTACTTTAGCAATTAAATTTATTACAGTTATGGTGCCAAATATTTTTGTTGTCTACCATAAAGATTATGTGGATAATTTTATTTAATTTTTTTTAGAGAATTTTATGTCAAATGACTTTGAAAATATTACTACACAAGAAAATAATTAGAGAAGTATTCTATCCACAAAGACAAATACATGTAGGCTCCTAATTAGGTATTATGAAACATAGCGTCAATTGTAGATATATAAGTAAATTATATGATGTGAACATGAATCACTATTTGAAAACTACAAGGAAATATAGTAACTAGCACGCATTGAATTAGGTAACTCCTCTCTTCTAGTATAAATCTCTCACGTATTAACACATAGCCTTAAACTTTGTGGCATTCCTTGTGCAATTGCAGCTTTTATGTTGACCAATCATTGGCACAACAACAGATGGTGAGGGGGGCAAGAGTATATTGCCATATTTTTTTTCCAGTTTTCATTTTTACTTCACCTGGAGAGGAGAGCAGGTGTCAGCTCCCAAAACGTTGTGAAGCCTTAGAAATCTAATGTGTTATTTTGTGTCTTCATCGTTATGCCGTCTAGTCTCTTGCCTATGACATCATCATCGATATCCTTTCTTGTGTCCAACATTGTCTTCGTCCCAGTATTGTCTGTGCTGTCTTAATTGTGGTGTCCTGAGTTTTACAGATTATTTTGTTTTGTATTTCGACTTTTATTTATTGATGTTTATTTTATTATCTTTTATTTGTTGTAGACTAATTCCTTATATGATATTTCATGTTCTGTTGTTTTGGTTTATGGATGTGTTGACTATAGCCAAACTCGTCCTGTTTTCTCAGTTTTTCATTTTTCGTTTGTTTTTTCTCAGTCCCATTCTAAGATTTTTGGGGACCACATCATATTGCAATGGCATGTGTCCACAATAGTACAATGTTTCAATATTTGTGTTTAAACATTTTTAAAATTAAAAACTTCTAGGTTTATAATAATGTTATCTTTAAAATTTGCTGTTATAACATTACAGAGAACAAATGTTGACATTTTTCAATGTCGGTGGATGTACTCTTACCCAGTGTTTTAAGGACGTCTCTCCGCTTTCTGTTACTCCAGACGAGCACTGATAATACAGATGGTCTGCCAGTGTTTGTCAGCAGTAATGGAACCATATCATAAATCTGTAACTATATTGACATTGATTATTGGGTTTTGGCAGCAATGAACATGTAAATGAAGCAATAATTGTACAGGAATACGAATTTGCTTAGCAAATACAGTTTTGTAACCTATTTAAAAGCTTTTTTCCATGTAAGAGTAATTTTATTTTGTAGAATTATCAGATACAAATGTGCTTCTGAGAAATTCATAAATTTAATTTTAGTGTTACTTTTTCAATGGCTTCTTTAGAAAATCTCTTCAAGAAATATTTTTATTCATAATAAATATATTTAAATTCATCACTATGATACTTTGAATGTCTATAAACATGTCTCCAGGACGTATGTTTTGAATCTGTTCCATAAGTATGATAACACTTACCTAACAGCGTCATTTAGGGAGCCCAGCAACCTACTGATACATTGCAGTTGTACATTCTACTCTTTATGTCTGCTCAGGAGGATATTAATAGCCAGTAAGTTACATCACAACTCTGTATCCGTAATCCAGAATAGCAAATAATTTTGCCTCCGTGAAAGTCACGTGATCCACACACAGAATTGCCACCACGCCGATGGTAAACCTCAAAATCTTTTTGCTTAGTTGCCTCACACAACACCTGTTAACTGTCCAGGTGATCCAACTTCACTCAACTCACTCAAGTAATCTATCATGACGTTCCACAGCCTCTTAGTTTCCCTCACAGAGCTCCAGCCGCCAAAATGGTTGATCGAAACTTATCTCGAGATGCTCACGCTAACATTCTGGCATTCGATAAACTCTCCCAGCGGACTGCGAGCCCCACAGCCCTCGTCAGTCTACCACGCACCACATCTGCACAAGCTGTACCAAAATTCCAGTACGTAATGCCTCATTCACTGGACACCCCCTCATTACAGCAGCATTACACCTTGGGACTAGGAAATTGTACCCCGAACATGTGACCAAATGTGACATCAGCTCATCTGAAAACCTTATAATACGAGATCATGTTTTGTAACAACTTAATACATTAAAGATTAACAAATATCTTCAAACAAAATTTATTTGTCTCAGATTAGTTACTTAAATTTGTAATTAAGTTAGCATATAGCTGTTGAGTAACAGCTTATTGCAGAAATAACAACTTGACAGGTGTTCATTTTACTTTTCAGCTCATTGGGTGTTGTGGAAGTGTTGTGCGTGGTGGTGCTGATTGTGTACGAGAAATACTTTGGAAGATTTGTCCCTGGGCCAATTAAGAAAGTACCTGACCACTGGACAGACATGTTTCTCGTAATTCCAGTCATATGTTTCGGATACCAGGTACTTTTATTTTTCTATCTTTTACATATAGAAGTGCTTATGCTGCAAAAATAAGATACATTTAATACATTGTAGGACATCAGTAATATTCCTAGCGTTGCATTTTTGAAGACTACTTTGATCTCGAGCTGTGGTTAATTTCAGCGTGTGCTTAGTCTCGCAAGTGGTGTTTTCTGGGATGATGTCCGAGCTGTGTGTAGTCCTTCAGTATGCCAATATATTGATACAATACACTGAGAGAGAGAGGGTGTTTAATACTACTATGTACAGTATTTATTAAGTTTAACTGAGTGTCTATTTATTACACACTGGCTACAGACATGCCCGATAAATAACTAGAATAGCTGACAATCATGCAACCTTACTTCCAGGTGCAGTGAACCTCCAATACGACCGGAAAATGTACGTGAAGGATTGAAAGGTTTTCTTCCGCACATGACAATGCTGCTTATTGGCAAGAGGTTGGCTGCCACTGGGCTGGACCTGTTTGTTGCCTAGGTTAGGAGAGATTATGTAGTGATTAAGGTACACGCATGGCTATGCTAACGAGTGACGTGTGGTAACGTATCCCTGAGTACGTTACTGGGTGGCAGTAGCGTTAAATACACATACGGAGTTAACGTGGATGGCATGACTGTTTCCTTGGTGGGAGGCGAAGAACACTATGGACATATCCTAAGGTAATGAATGGATGAGGTACATAAAACTATATGTGGGTTGATTTAACTTTAACTGAACACAAAATTAATTGTATGAATGCACAATAAACAATTTTAGATGATGGTGCACATAATGCAAATTCACTCACCACGAAGGCCACGTTGTTAACTAACAAACAGCATTAAAACACAATTGAACTTAAGTGGGCGTCTGGCGAATGTTGCTGCCGATGAAAATACACTACAGTGCCCCCATATATGTGCGAAGCAATGGGATATGGCTCACGATTACATGCTATATGTTCTGATGTGTATTTGAAATTCAAAATACTGTCTAGGTGACACATTCTTAGGTAACAAAGTGGCGAAGGTCTACGACTACTTCAGCACGTGTGCGAATGAATGGTTGCTTGGTAAACTATGATGGACTGTGGAAATCTAACTTGATGAATAAAACATGGAGTGCACACAAATAGTGCCTAACCTCTTTAAATGAAGATCAACAACTGCCATGAGGAATATGTCCGTTGATTGCTTACGACCGCCTACAAGGTTCACAGGTGTGGAAGCCATGGTGCATGTCATGATACATGAACATTAATAAAGTGGTGAAGACACAATCATTATTGTACAATAGAAATGAAAGTCACATGATATGGCGGGTTTATAAACCTTTCTTTTTGTAAATATACATAGTTAACTGTTGCCAATAGTGTTACTATACTATGATATTCTGTTATTTTCATCATAGAAATAAGAAAAGTACAGAACAATAATAAGTAATCAACTCATAAGGTATAGCTATCCAATGCGCTAAATAAGTGTTGATATTATCAGCAGAAAGACCATTGAAAGCTGCATTACAATAAACTCTGAGTTGTGTGTCTGTTGATCTGGAGGTGCGATTTCTTTGAATGTTGAACACTATTGAGTGCAAGATTGATATAAGTGTGGGGAAAGCAGGCATTTGCAGATGAAAATCTGCCAGGCAACGCAACGTTGGGAGTGTCAGTAATATGTGGATCCCTGATTGCTGTGATTGTGGGCGGCTGCTCTGACCCTAAGAATTTGATATACTGTAGTTCAAAATCAATTAATACAAGTTTAGTATTGAAGTTTCACATTTTTATTTTTTTGAAAACACATTTCAGTACATACCTGACTGGATCAAAATATAATGTCTACTTTAGAGACATAAAAATATGATTTTTTTTTCCGCTGACTTCATTAATGTTTTATGTAAGTACAATACAACCGTTTTTGATATTCCATTTTTGAGTTTAGGATGACGAAGGACATTTAAAGATTGTCTCAGAGTGAGTAGTTGTATACAAACCCAACTAACTTATAGTCGCATAAACGTTTGTTCTGAAAAATACAGTAGTCTGTGACTAAATATTTAAGAATTTTCTGTATTTGCGTGTGATGTATGTGGATTACTTTGTTTCAGTGCCATGTGAGCGTGATCCCTATCTACGCATGTCTCAAAGGAAGGAACCTGCGCAACTTCACTCTGTGTGCATCAATTGCTATTGGTCTGTGTGCAGTGGCGTACACACTGGCCGGAGTCTTTGGCTACCTTACATTTGGCACGAACATCACGAGCGACATTCTCGAGTCGTACGACAGCTCTAACCCCCTGGTGCTGGCTGGCATCATCTCCATAGCTGTCAAGACTTTCACCACCTACCCTATCCTGCTGTTCTGTGGCCGGTAAGAACATCACTCTTTGGTTTACATTAGCATTTTTCATTATAATAAAGCTCCAGAAACACTTAAAGTACTGTAGTAGTTGCAGGAGTGTTGGGGAGTTGAAGTTGCGCTAGCTTTCGGAGAGTTATATTTTATGCGTTGTATGCAAGACTTTTCCAAGTATCCACTGTCTTCGATTAAAAACATACCTCAGAAGATAGATGTAACCTTAAAACTTAGTTAAATATTGTTCTGCTTATATTATGAATGTACTGGCTACAACTAACATACAAAAGAATGACAGCATTTCGAAGAACATATTTAACATTTATTAAATTTTGTACCATTCAGTAACAAAGCAGCATGCAAGAATAAAAATTGATTAGTGGTTGATTGAACAAAAGCTTTAAAATACAAATCCAGTGAACATGAATTTAATTTCAACATTAAAATTTCATGACCGCCTGACAAACAAACAAAAGCCTATTACATGACAACAAATTACTGTAATTTTCAACAGACATATATAATGAGTTAACAATACCAAATAAAGAGGAACATAGTCAAATACTCTGCCAACACAACCGTTGGTATTCCAATTATGCTAGGCGTGCTATTGCTATTAAAGTGAAAAAACAGCTCAACAATTAAAGTATTTACAATCACATGCTACATGTTAGTCCTCCATGACCGGCATGTACTGAGGTTTCGAAGAATGTACATAGGTCTCCTCACCCACTTAGTTACTCGGATCTTCTACTTCATCACTGTTGCTTCTCATAGGAATCTATTCAGGAGTGTTCATCCAGAAATTAAACTTGAATTCTCGAAAAGTTCCTTGTTTATTAAAATTGCTTTTACATTACCGTCGGTTACATTTTCATCCTTTAATGTGAACCCAGTTTACTGAAAAAGTCAGTATAAAAGATTTGGGCCTTAGCCCCCATGACACAACCGTACTCCACGGCATCACTAATTAATTATTCTGCAAACTCAACAAAATTAGGCTACAGCCCTTCTACACGACCTTCCTCGTCGATGGCGAAGGCAAAACTCAAGAAGGGGTCACTCACGTCACCTCAGGCAGTGCTCCTATTGGCAGGCTGACGTCGTGTGATTACAATACCACCGACCTCTCTAGAGCCTAATTGAAAAATACGGCGCAGAAACTCAGTAATGATGTAAAAACTGACTGGAAAAAAACCAGAACACAAAACAAAGCTAATCTTACCCCCGTCCAAGGCTAAGTTGCCATAAAAATATTGATTACCCCCTATTAACCAAATTCTATGCTTTTCTATACTTTTACAAGTCGCGATTGTGTTTTTCTAACTTCCTCTTCCCAAACGGAGAACACAAACTAACATTTTATCTACTAAAATATTACAAAAATACATATAAATTGTGTTACATGGACGAATTTAACCTCTATAACACCAATCAAAACTGCAATTTTGCTATGATTCATACGTGACATCAAACACTTGAACTACCTTTAAACCAACTTGAATAATGCAGCAACGTACACATTTCATTAGAGCATTTTGAACAGCATGGAAATTACAGAAGAATATACAGTGAAAAGATAGACCTTTTAACAGAATATTATGCTGACACATCTTGAATGCAGTCACATGATCCTAGGTCAACTCCTGTCATTCAGGAAATTTTGCGTACTACATTTCCCAAAGTTTGTAATTGTGTGACATACGTCGCACTCATGTGTGGATCCACATGTGACCATCACAACAGTCATCTTAATGTATAAAATGAAGTGTCTTGACACACTCACTCACTCACTCATCAACGTACAGCCCAAACCGCTGGACCTAGAATCATGAAATTTTGAGGGAAGCTTCCCCTTGCCCCGTAGGCACCCCTTAGAAAGGATTTTTCGAAATTCGATAATTAAGCGGGTGAAAAGGGGTTAAATGTGTTTTAAAAGAATCCTCGATGTCTCATTAACCGGGAATGCTATCATAAATTTATTAACTTCATAATATTACCCAAGGAAATGCATATTCGCAAATTTTTCTATTTTGCGAAATTCGAAAATTAAGGGGGTGAAAAGCCTTAAGTCGCTTGCCTACATGTTCCCGAAAATGTGTTGCAGACATTCTGCGGTTTCTGTTTTCTGAAGAAACCATTTAACTTTTGTTAATGCATTTTGTACATACAAGAGATTAAATTACAGCCGATGTTCCTGTAGTACCTACGTTGATCCAGTGTCCATAGATCTTTATGAAATAGTACACTGAAAATGGCAAATTAACGTATTTTCGGATGCATGCAGCATGCGGGGTTTTTATTATTTCTGAAGAAAACCACTTGTGGAACATAGATCACTCTTTTATCATCAAAAGCATGTACAGTTTGCTCTAGGTCACAGCATTAAATTTCGAGAAATACGTAATTTCCTATTGCGTGTTTTGCGCGAATGTGCTGGCCGGCCTATGGCACTCTCATGACCGTTCTTCACCAGGAGAGAAAGCACGCGACAACCTCCCTCACAGGGGGGACCGCTTCTCCTTTCGTCCCATCTTCCTCTTCATGCCCTATTCAGGTGGCTTTCGTCTGCTGGCTGAAACAATGGGCGAGCTCAACGTTGTACCACTGCTGATTTCTCTGTCATGAAAAAATTCAACATGGTGTAAGACGGGGAAAGAAGGTCAGATTACGGCTAAGTGCGCGTTGGAAGAAAAACAAACCGTGCAAAGGAAGAACGTGTGTTATAGTAGAAAATAAGTGTCGTGTATGTCTATGTCTATGTCTATATATATATATATATATATTTTTTTTTTTTATTTTTTTTTTTTTTTTTTTTTTTTTTTTTTTTTTTTTTTTTTTTTTTTTTTTTTTTTTTTTTTTTTTTTTTTTTTTTTTTTGTGACGTGCACTGGCATGTAGCACTTACTTGGCCTCTTATCATACAGTGATTTCAATTTTTTTTTGTCTTAATTAATTTTTTTTTCTTTGTTGTTTATAACAAATTAAGTAGGCCAACTTAACCAGGTATAAGGATGTATACGGCAGGATCCAACCTATTAATTGGGGATGCGAGTAGAGAAATGTACATTAAAATTTTCTTTTTAATTTTAAATTTAACTTTAAAGCAAGAGAAAAGTATTAAATTTTACGTGTCAATGTTATCGGATTTATGTTGTGTTTGGACTCATTTTAAAGCTAATTTAATTTCTAGCTACTTTTCTAAGTAAACTTTGCTTATATTTTGCCTTGTTTGGATTTTTTTAATTTCAAGTAGCCTCTTAGCTTGCTTCTCCTGGAATGGGATTTATGTGGCAGGCTAGTCGTAGTTCTCTTGCTTGGAAGCACGTACAGAGAAGTGCTGGCTCTTAAAATTTCAAATAAGCTCTGAGCTAGCCTGTGCTTGGATGGATTTATCTGGCAGGCAGGTCAGAGTTCACTCGCTCGGAGGCACGTACATGGACGTGCTGGAATGCGGGGGCTCTGCAGGGCGTTTCTCGATCGACGTGGGTGGTAGTGTCGGGCGCAAAACTCCGTGAAGTGGTTGATCCGCGACAAATTTATGACGCTGCACATCCCCAATTAATAAACTAATGAATATTTAGCTGGTATTGTGGAATAAAATGCTTTGTAAATTTATCAGTATCTATGTTACGCACAATTTTTAGGTTATATACGTCAATTAACCAGCTTTTTAGGCAAGTTGGATCCTGATGTATCCCTCCGCCGCTCGGCCGAGTAAGTCCGGGTGTTCGCCCATGAAAGTCAGTTGTGTTTCATCGGAGGTCATGACCGGTCGCCGGGAGATGGCCGGCTAAGTTTTTCTTGTTTATGTTTGTCATCAGGGAGTTGTGACCCATCGGAGCTAGTGACCGGTCGCCGGGAGATGGCCGGTTGAGTGGTTTGATTAGTTGGGGCGTCATGGCGGCAGGAAGAGGACGTGTGAAACGTGGTAGAGGGGCGGTGAAGCTTAGAGGGCGTATCTGCGAGTAAAGGGGGCTGCGTAGCCAGCACTCTAATATGTATTTCTTTTGTGGTGTTTGTTAAGAGTAGTACTCAAGTAAGTAGGTGCAAGAAATAGCTGCACATGTGAGTAGAGCAGTATATTTAAGACACCGTTAGTGGTACCCAGTAGTTTAGGTCGTTTTCCTTTGTGGAGCAAACTGAGGCAGATCACAACCGATAATAAACTGGGACGAACACTCATGACTTAGTGAATTCCGCCACTGGTGTTACCTATTCACGTTCACACTGTAAGACATAAAATCACGGGAAAGAATTTTTGTACGTTATTGTGCCACGTACGTCTGGCGAACTATTATTAAAAGAAACTGAAAGTTATTAAAAAAAATTTTGCTTCTTTTTTCTTCTATGTAAACTCCTTAGGTAAACTCCTCAGGCTATCCGGTCATATAAATAACAAACAAGGAAAAGTCTAATTTGATAAGTCGTCGCCGGCAGTAAACCTTATGCATCTACAGCCAAGCAACACATACGTAGACGGAGCCCCATCACATACCGCCGCCCCGAACAGGGACATAACCTCTAACAACTATATATAAACACCACAACGTAGACGTAGAAGAAGACCCGTCACAATAAATATATAAATATATATATATATATATATATATATATATATATATATATATATATATATATATATATATATATATATATATATATATATATATATATATATACTAGCTGTCCCTTTGCGGCTTCGCCCGCGTGTACTATAGAAAAGAGTAACTAAATTTTAATAACGTATTAATTGATGGTGTTACTATATTCTCTGTATATCTTTATAATAACAAATACAAACAGCTTTATCCAGTCCACTATGCTGGGGGTACTTTAATTGCAGAACATCTTTGTTTTTAATTCAGTCTTTATTTCTCTACAAAATAGCTACCCGGCCGCGGCTTTGCCCGCGTGAAATTATGTAATACAAACAGTAACTCTGGATAAAATATGTGATGAAGGCATTTAACAGCTAGCGTACTCAATAACAGTGAACTATAAATTGTCTTAGCTCAGTGAAAAAGAGTGCACGCAATATGCTCGTATGATGTCATGTCATGTCCCATCGCAAAGACTTGCACAGGATATGAACCCGTGGCCCCACACCTCCCACACCACAAACTTTGTACAATACCCAAGTGAATTCTTAAAGGCAGGCCGTAATAATACTTTCGTATGTACGGGCTACAGTCCAAAGAGGTTTTATTTATGGTGGGTTGGCAAAAAAAACCCGCAACTCCACAGACTTAACTACAAATTATTCAAGACAGACCATGAGAGTTATTTCGCGTGAACAGGCTATAGTCCAAAGAGGTTTAACTATAAGCAAGAAATAAAAAGGAAACAAATTTCGAACTATTTCAGGTGTTACGAAAGATTATTCTTAAACACGTTATATTTTTTTATAGGCTTTCAAGGACGAATTTCCAAAAATCGTTAAATTACTTTTTAGGTATTTACTTATGTTTCATTATAAGACAAAAGCCACCTCGATATCTCTAACGGTTTAGGTGATACAACTGATTAATCAAAAAACTGTTTTATTTTTTTACCGGCTTTCAAAAACGAATTATTAAAAATACTGAAATTATTTTTTAGGTATTTGCGTAAGCTTCATTTTAAAGAAAAAATCACTTCGATATCTCTGGTGGTTTAAGAGGAAGAGAGGATTTACTGTAAACGAATTAAACTGCTTTTCACCTCCTTAATATAAAAATTTCGAAAAATCCTAACATTTGTTTCTAGACATTTGTATTTGCGACCTAACGAAGTGAATAAGACGACGATAGCCCGTCGGGTTCGAGAAATATCAAAGATTTGCAAAAAATATACTTCACCCCGTTTCACCACCTTAATAGCAGAATTTCACAATTTCCTTTCTTAGTGCACGCCTACGCCACAAGGGGAAACTTCCCTTAAAATTTCACGTTTCTAGGTCCAGTGGTTTGGGCTGGGTATTGATGAATGAATGAATGAATCAGTCAGTCAGTGAGTGGGGCACTTCCTGTTATATATAGAGATATACAGGGTGTTTCTTAAATAGGGGGACAAACTCCGCTTGCGTGTTCCTCACGAAGAACTATGACGAAAACATATTTTGCACTTTTCACCTTAACGCAACATTAAGGGAGTAATGGGCCTCTGAACATCGAATTTTAAAACAGTATTTTCCCAAAATATCGGAAACTAATTGACTTAAAACTACAATATTTTCAGCACTGCTTAATGCTATTGAGATCTGCAAACCAACATTGAATGTTGGTTGATACCTTCTGCCCTTATGAAAATAGCAGGGGTGGCTACCCTCTAATCGCATATAACTTTTTTACCGTTCAGATTTTCAAACATCTGAAGATGGTTTATTGAGTAATGTTACCTGTCTAACTAAAAAGTTCTTGTTGCAATAGTCTAGGACACATAGTTTTCTTTCAAATCACAAATGAAGCTACAGCGATAGAGTTCCCGAAACAATGGTATCGAGAGTTAGAAACATGTAGGTAACGTTAAATGTGCATCATCAACAATTCAAGGAACACATGAACGCACTATTGCCTATGCTGTATGCTGTGTATCTTAGGTGCAAAACACAGGACTTAGGAGCATTCTTAAATGACGACATGAAAAAAAAGGTGGGTTTGGATGGAAACCCATCACACGAAAAGGGATAAGTAGAAACTTTACTGAAACCTTTAAAATGCAAATATCCCAATGTTGTGATTTATTCCACAAAATGAATTTTACAGTACAGGTTTACCAGAAAGCCATCTTGTTTTTTTTGACATGACACCTTATTCGAGAAAGGAAAATTAATGTGTGTTTGTTAAAAAAAAGTTCTGATTCTGTAGGTACCAACAAGTATCATTTACTAGTAAAGGGAATTAATTGTAGGGTTGACACTTCAGGCATTAATTTATGTTTCTCATGTTTGGCACAGTTTCCGATCCGCAAAGAGTAACCTAACAAAATTATGCACTTCTTTGTTTTTTAATGTACAAATGAGGTGTCGTAATTTTGTATAGTACGTAATTTTCATATGGTTTGTGTAATTGACACAAGCGTACAGCACCCATTTTTACGGTAGTCTTCTTGAACTGTTAAGCATTCGTATTGAAAAAGGGAATAGTAGTATGAAGTAATTGGGCCAAAAAAGTTTGTTGCATTTTTCTTGGTCGTCATAAGCAGGGTTTTTCTTGGCGAGTACTGTACTGCAAGTAGCGCGCATCACGTCTACTAGGTTGTCGGCAACTCTGCGCTTCCGCTCGCCTGTTCCAGCGCTCGACGTCTGCCACGGGTTGTCTTTGCCACAGCATGTGATTGTTATTATTGCCATATTTGCCAGCATATACAACGATCCCGCACATAAGGTGAGTCATTGTTTTGAAGGTATATACAAAATCTTGAAAAATATTTTATTATTAATTTTGAAGTTCCCGGCAGAAACATATTTTTTTCCTTTGCCAGAAACATAAATATGTTTAAAAATTTGTAATGCATTTATTACCATTTTATAAATTTCATAGGAGACGCAGAAACCAATAACATGGGCACTATTGCCCTCTGGGCGCCCAAGAGCCAAGGAAATGTACAGCGACGGTAACACGTGGCTGGCGACATCGTCAGTTCCCAGCCGCAAGCCACATGTCAACGCCGGGCTGCACTGCTGCAGCAGCTGCTTGCAAAATCATTGCATTCCTGTACGCTGTTGTCAACAGCCAGCCAACACTAGACACATGAATGTGTGGTACGGTACCTAGATCCTCGTTTTCTCCACCCGGAAGTTTTGTGATGGCGAGACAAAATATCTACGCACGCAGTACCTAGATCCTCATTTTGTCCGCCCGAGAGCAGTGTGCTGGCGAGACAAAGGATCTCGGCACGCGCTCCAGATGTATCGATCGCCAAATGACGCTAGACTAGCTGCGATGCGAGGTAAAAACGGGGCAGGGGCACTTGTAAAACAAAAGTAATCTATACGTAGACAAATACGGTAATTTATAAATGCATGGTTTTGGATTTTTAAAAGACGGGAGATTTTACAGAATGTTAAAGAATTTTTATCCCAAACGGTAAGTTTTACCACCCTATAACACAAAAAAATTGTAAATATTTCACGCAGAGTCATTTTTACGAGTGCAAAGTGATTTTCAAGTAGCTTTTCAAAGGAATATGAGACGTTTTGTCAGTGAAATTATTTCATAAACAATGTAACACACCCAAAATAGTAATTATGACTAACCCTCCTCTCGAATGAAAATTTGTAATCATGGTCGTCGAGTCATTTTCGCAAGTGCAAAGTTATTTTTCCATTAGTTTTTCCAGGGAAAAATCAGGTGCCATGTTAGTTAAATATTATTTTGCTGTAATTGATAAGATGTTGAGTGATACACGGGGACAGGCAGTGCAGCAGCCAGACGGTTGTATGGCATCAGTGCAGTGTACAAAATGTGGCAACGTAGCACGGGAGGCAGCAGACACTGCGACCATGACTGCTATCTGTTCTCTCCTCCCACGAGTTACCAGTTACACGACACCAGCGGAACACGGGAAACAAACATGTGCTTTTTTCGCCTGCCATTCTGCTGGACATATTTTCCTAGAAGCTGCTTTGTTTGAAGCGGGAAGGGGGTAGGGAGGTAGAAGAGAACAAGGACTATACTCCGTCCACTCTAAGGTTGCTGCAGAAATAAAAATTGCTAACGAAGTAAATAAAAGCAATCGAATTATGTATTCATTCCTAACATTGTGATTGCGCCGTTACATATTTTACTTGTATTTTCCAATAATTCAAATGAAATTTTATGCTGTGCAAAAATTTTACTGTCATTCATTGACTGAATTAGCTAAACCTTAGAATAGATAGGGTATAGGAGGCACTTGCAGGGTGACGCAACTCTGGCATTTGCTTGGTATGTGTCTAGCTAGGGGGCGGGGGGGGAGGGAAGGGAAGTGGAGAAGTTCTAAAAATAAACCAGCTCTGCCTACCAGTTGGGGGAGTTGATGAGCTACCTTCTTCCTCATCCTCTCCTTCGCTCATTCTACCCGCTTCTCCCTGGCCGCTGAAATACTCCAGACTCGTGGCACATGGTCACGTGTCTTACCGTGACTGTATCTAGCTCACAGTGTGGGAGGAAAGCAAAAACTCACGTGATCGTCATATCACACCTTAGGCTGTCGCGCGCTGTGCCATTCCTGCCTTCCATTCTTCTTTTCCTCTCTCTTTGCACGCGTCACATACACACACATACATTCGAACTCGAGCGCCGTGCACAAGCAGACAGCAAGGAAGTCTCAAGGTCAGCGCGACACTGGCCTGCGCGGTAACGGAAACAAAGCCAGGGCTATATAAAGCCGCACAAGGCAGCATTATTCTTAGATTTTGCACACTTTACTGACTTCTCTATCAAAATTACTTCGAATAACTAGGACTTGATCCTTGTTTGGGCCAGAAAAAAACTTTTAATTACAAATTAACCGAATTTCGAATTAACCAAACTCCATAGCATGTAAAATCCTATCCTCACGTTCAGGACCGAGCGATGGCTTTGATTTATATAGCATTTCGAATTAACAGAGTTCGAATTAACGAGGTTTTACTGTACATCAATAAGGTTACATGTTTATTCCTTGGCATTTCTGTGACACATGGCACAGTCATCAATGCTTGATACAATGCTGCTAAGTGATGTAGGCAAACATTACATGAAATGTTCAAAATGATCACCCTGCGAATCTGCACATACACGAACACGTCTCATCATGAATCTGCGAACACGTCCAAAATACGTGGTTGACCACGAACCGTTTCACATGCTTCAAAATTTGAAAACAAAAAAGTGCATGACTTTGTTAGGTATTTCTTTGCAGATCGGAAACTGTGCCATACATGGAAAACAAAAATTAATGCCTGAAATTTTCACATTACAATTAATGTTTTTTACTAGTAAATTATACTTGTTGGTGTCTACAGAATCAGATCTTTTTTAAACAAAAAAAAACACGTTTTTCTTTCTCGAATAAAGTGTAATGTACAAAAAAACAAGATGGCTTTCTGGTAAACTTGTACTGTAAAATTCATTTTGTGGAATAAATCACAACATTTGGATATTTGCGTTGTAAAGGTTTCAGTGAGGTTTCTACCTATCCCTTTTCATGTGATGGGTTTCCATCCGAACCCACCTTTTTATTGCATATCGTCATTTAAGAATGCTTCTAAGACCTGTGTTTTGCACCTAAGATACACAGCATACAGCATAGGCAATAGTGCGTTCATGTGTTTATTTTATTGTGTTCCTTGAATTGTTGATGGTGTACATTCAACATTACCTACATGTTTCTAACTCTCGATACCATTGTTTCGGGAACTCTATCGCTGTAGCTTCATTTGTGATTTGAAAGAAAACTATGAGTCCTAGACTATTGCAACAAGAGGAGTTTTTAGTTAGACAGGTAACATTACTCAATAAACCATCATCAGATGTTCAAAAATCTGGACGATAAAAAAGTTATACGCAATTAGAGGGTAGGCAGGCACCCCTTAAATAAAATTATCAATTTACAAGAATTTACTATGAAAGTTACAAATTATTTAATAAAGGCACATACACCTAAAAACTATTAAGTGTTGCAAGTCAGTGGCATAGCTTACGATTATAGATTATTTCAGCATACTTACTTCCTTTTTGTAATAATTATATTTGAAGTGCACATAAAGTGAAATACCGGTGCTTTCTGTATAGCGTTTTGTAAAAAAAAATGTGGCTGTAGAGAATAAACTAGTTATATGCCGTTTGGAATAAAGTGAACACTAAATATTTAACCTTTGAAAAATATCACTAGCTGTTACTACATATAATTCAACATTACCGATACTCACCTCACTGCTTGTATGGTTGGCAACGAAATAACACAACATAGTTCCTGGTTTATTCATATTTAAATACAACAATACTGAAACAAAATCAACCGACAGCGATATAATTGTATTTTATATAATAAATAAACTTTTTTTATCAAACTATATATGTACCTATCGACTGGAAAATTTATCTTACATGCGCAAACATAAAGTGACGTGTCCCAGAAGGTTAGACTTTTCCCGTAGTTAGCCGTTACACGCGGAAAGATACGAATTGGCTGGAAATAGATCTTTAGCAGGGCTTTTTCGAGTGCTCACTTTATCCCGAACTGCCTATAATGTTTTTTATTCTAACACGCATACGTTATTTTCATACAGGATGTCAAGCGACTGGGAAATGCTGGAAGAGTAAAGAGTAGGAAATGTCCGGGAAATGTATGGTAAATGTAACTCGTAAAAACTTTGGGAATTACTGTACATATTTACATTTGTTTTTTCAGAAGTCTATCTTCGAAATTCAAGTGCGAAAAGTTGCTGCTGTGTTCTCAAGATCGTAGCATATTTTTAATAGGTACAAACATGTTGAAGCCAGTACACAGAGGTATTTTTCATGCACGATAATAGTTGTTCCGCATGTTCGGCCGACCGTTCACGTTGCGCCATACAGTGAAGCTAAAATGATGCAACATAAAAAACACAACGTAGAGTACTGTGTTCTGAAAATAAGCGACTTAAGATAATGAAGTTGAACCTTGATTTTACGAACAACAACTATTGCCAAAAAAAAATTTTTCGAACAACTGAGTTGTCAGTCAGTACGTACCACCGATAGCATTTATTGTAATTTTTCGGTCATTTCTTTTTACTTTTTTTTTGTACGAGAATTCTGAGGAAAATGCGGGAAATTTACGGGAAATTGGAAGTGTATTCTGGCTTGACGCCCTGAATACACTTACGAGATGACTGAAACATACAGCGTCATAATATATGTGTTATATAACCTAACGGGCTAATTTCTGAAGGGGAATTGTCTGATACGTACATATCTAAAAGCAGTCACGAATATTAATAATTCTATGTATGCGACATGATCGAAATTTTAACTGTCAAACTTCTTTCAGTGCTATAAGAATTATGTAATGCTAGCAAAGTGCCCTAATAAGTACCCCCAATATAGATATAATCCTAGTTATTGTAATATTATTGTAACATAGCCTACATAAAAATATATCACAATGTTCTTACGAATAAAACTGCTCACACTATGTTAATTTATTTACATTAACTTCAGGATCAAATTTTTTAAGTCAGATGATTACAGAATGGCCGTATTACAAGCAGACAATACACATGACGCTATTTCCGAATCAGACGCTGGTGATAGTCCTGCAACAACATTCCAGAAGCCACCAAATGATTAAGAAAAGACAATTTCAGGCGGAAATATGTATTTTTTATTTGTGATTACGTGTATATCTGGTAGCTAATTTCTCAGTATTCACCGCTTCATTTCATGGTTTCATTTAGTGTCAATATCAATCACGAAGGACGTATAAGTTCCTGACTGATAATTTGACATTCATGGGTTCGAATCCCTGCATTGTTGCTTATTGTTTTTGTTGTGAAAAAATAACAAGTACAATATTTTTCATTGTGTTTGTAATTATGTAAATGTGATTATTTTCGAAGACACTATCACTGAACGAAAGTTTCATGTTTTCATGTTTACCAGTAAAGTGACATATTTTTGAATGTTTGAAATCGCAGCAAAAGATTAATGAATTGATGAAGGATATACAAAATGGCCCATTCCATGTTTTCGGGGATCACAGCATGTGTCACGAAAGAGGCTATTTCTGTACAGGACCTAAACAGGATGAGGATAATTTAGTTCCTGATTTAAAAGCAGTTGGTATTTGGGATATAATATAGGGTTGTCCGCAAGTTCTGTAACTTGGTTTAGAAATTACTTGAATGATCATTCCCAAGTGGTTGAATTGGTGTCCTGTGACGGAGTAAAGTGTTCAAATGCTAGAGTTGTAAGATCTGGAGTGCCACAGGGATCAATATTAGGACAGATTCTATTTTCTTTATATGTACGTGATCTTCTGCAATGTCTTAAGTTACCTTGCATGTCATCAGTACGCGGATGACACACAATTGTACATTTCGTGTTTGCCTAATGACCTATTCTCTACGATAGAAAAAATTAATGAAGACCTAGAAACAATTAATAAGTGGTGTGGTGAAAATACCCTTAACATTAACCCGAGCAAAAGTGCTTACATCAAAACTGGAACACCACAAATCATTAAAAAAGTCCCTGGTACATCCATTAATTAAAATCAATGGGGAGATTATCCCAGAGGTCAAAACGGTAAAAAGTCTGGGCGTCCAATTTGATCAGAATCTTAACTGAAAGCATATTTCAAGGTTGGTGCAAACAGGATACTATCGGCTCAAATATCTCTATACATTCAAACACATCCTCCTAACATGCTTAAAACTAAAAATATGGGACCTCTTGGTTTTATCCTCTTTTAATTATTGCGCGGGTTTGTTTATTGGATTAGAAAATTCACTAAAATATAAAATACAAAAATTGCAGAATGCATGTTTTCGATATGCATACAATTTAAAGAGACGTGAACACATAACTGAATATTTGAAACTTTCTGGCCTGAAAAATATAGAAAACAGACGATTGATTTTATTTGCCAGACAGATAAGAAAAATAGGAAATACAACCAACCAAAATATTTTGTAAATAAATTAACGCAGCTTATACCCAAACACGGACACTTCACCAGGCATAAAAACAATTTGAGAATCCCGGTACATGGAACTGCTAAATATAAAAAATATTTTACTTATTTGGCAAGTAACCTGGTGAATGACCTGCCACATGAAGTAAGATCTAATCTGAGCAAACCCAAGGCCACTTTAAGAAAATAATTATTGTACTTATCGCAGCTTAGATGCAACTGCTAAATTAAAAGAAGGAGAACGCTTCATATAAAATTGTTGATAATTGAATATCATTGATGTCATCCAAATTGTGAAAAATCTTGTATTTGTAAATATCATCAGGTTTTGGTAATTCAATGTTTTTTTTTTCTGTAATCTTGTAATAGTAAATAACTTTAGGGTCAATTTTGTACCTCATTGAAACGGTTGTAATGTTAATACTTGTAATGTATGTATTTGTAATATTTTTTTGTTTAGGTAATTCATTTTTTTGGTTAATGCAATTTATGTTAAGGTAGTTACTTTAAGGCAAATTGTTTTCCTTGATTTATTTATTATTTATTTCTTTAAGGCAAATGTTATTACTTGATCTTTTTTGTATTTCTTTGTTTGCAAATGTAAATTATCTGATGCAATGTAACACGTATTTGTTGCAAACCGGCTGAACTATACGTGGGTAAATAAAGAAAATAAATAAATAAATGAGATTTTAGCAGCCGGAAATCTTGTTACTTATGTATCTACAAACATGGCAGAGTCCTTCAATTCCATTACCTGTAAGTATCTAGCTGAGATGAGAGTGAACCATTGTCTTCGTGGAGGATACAACACAAGGTGTGATTTGTCAGTAATATATGTAAATACCAAAGGAAAAACACAGGGTGTAATACACAAGAATTTGACATGCTACAGTCTAGGGAAAATTTGCAGTCATTACATCGTATGCAAACAAAGTTCAGCTTCAAAATGGTGAAAAAGGGAAGCACTAAAACCTATACAAGGAAAACGAAATTGTTTGGTAATAAGTGGTCCAGACTACCATTACGGCCTTGATTCAAACATTACTGATCTGAGTACTTCTGAGTTTGAGGAGAAGAAAACCGCTTTTTAAAATCACTCGTTCTTACTGACGAAGAAAGGCATTATCTGCAGACTGATACGACTGCCCAAATGAGAAGTTATTTGTGGAGAACTGAATGACACAAACCTTTGGCAGCTTCATCATTTGGCAGTGTACGCAAACTGAGAAATTCCACCCCTCAAGAAAAAAACTGTCATATCATTACTGTACAATAATTTCCGAGGCAGTAAAGCTACACGATATGGCAAAGAAAACGAGCCAGTCGCAATTGAAAGCCTAGAGGCGTTTGTAGGTAAAGGGTGATAGAAGCTGGTTTGTTTGTTGACAAAGATCTCCCGTGGCTAGCAGCGACGCCTGATGGTCTGATCGAAGATAACAAAATCGTTGAGGTAAAATACCCTGCCAATGCAGAGAATCGTAGTCTACAAGCTGATATTGCTGAAAAAAAGGTCACATGCTGCACTTTTATTGATGGAAAACTCAAACTAAAAGATAATCGCGAATACATGTATCAGGTTCAGGGTCAGTTGCACATTGCGCGAAAAAACTTTTGTAGGTTTGTCGTTTAGACTCCTTATGGAATGCTGACTGAAGTAATTGCAAGGGACAACTTCTGAGATACCAAGATGGAAAACCGTCTTACAAAATTTTATATGGAACATTTACTTCCTGAAATGTTAGATCCTCGTCATCCAAGAAATTTAACGATACTGGAAAATTATGTGTAAAGGATTGTGGGGCAAACAGTTATGTAGTTATAATGAACACATGTATTACGTGCATTATCTAGACAAATACAGCAATTACTTACCATTATTTGAATACCTCTGAAAGGAACCTCAGAAAACATGGCATTGTTTCTTCTATAATATTATTTTTTACTGGTTACATTAGGTTGAGAGCTAATTACTAAAATTAAAAAAGTGAGTGTGTGTTGAATTTCAGTTGGACAAAAATTTTTACAGTTACAGTCACTGAACGATGGTAAATCAGTTTTTAAAACGTTACAGGAATTGTGAGTTTGTTTTATTATTGTACTAGAAGAATTTTACAGACGGATTTAACGCGCTCAATGATAAAGTTAACACGACACCGCAGTTTGTTTGGTTCCTTGTTCCACCGGTTTAGATAAGGTGGGAGGTTACCAGGTGAATTTGAAAACCAAGTAAGGTTTAAAAAAATGTTCAACTTATGTTCCACACACCGCATAAGTATAGCGAAATTTATAGGCCAACCAAACAATGTAGGGATAATGTAAAAGATTAATAATTACCACATATAAAGAGGTTTTTAACAAACAAAAAATTGCGCTAGAAGAATTTGGTTTGAAAATTAACTCGCTTATTGTTTCGTTCTCAGATTTTGTCTGTTGACACTTTGAAAAAGCAGGGTACCTCTGTGAAATAGGATTATTGTATTTAGGGTCCTATTATTTAGTGTTCTGGTTTTCATAAGAATATCTTGAAAGGACTTTGTGAAAGCACTAACTAGGTAGAGGCTTAAGTATTTAACTGACTTATGAACCATTAATAATACACATTTTGATTAACACGTGTTAGTTTTTCGTCTGTAAATTAAGTGATTGTAAATATAAGCTGATTTAGTTTATATATATATCTATATATATAAAAATGAAAGCTGACTGATTGACTGACTGACTGACTGACTGACTGACTGACTGACTGACTGACATATCAAACTGCAGCCCAAACCACTGGACCTAGAATCGTGAAATTTTTCGTGGGGGCTCCCCTCAGGTCGTAGGCGAGCACTAAGACGGGATTTTTCGAAATTCGACCTCTAAGTGGGTGAAAAGAGGTGAAATGTGTTTCCGAAGAAACGTCGATAGAGCTCGAACCCGACGGTCAATCGTCGTGATTTTTACTTTAATAGGACACTCGTAAAAATGCATATTAGCCATTTTAAGGATTTTTCGAAATTCAACAT